>VMDR010015065.1:0-22757 GCA_007922815.1 Macrotus californicus | reverse complement strand
TACTTTCTTATGATTAATATTTACAAATATATCTTCTTTACCCTCTTGTCTGTGTCTTTAAAGTGTGTCTCTTATAAAGAGCATATAGTTGGAACTTGTTTTTAATTCTGACAATCTGAGTCTTTTTTTTAAATTTTACTTGTCAATTACACTTTACTTTCAGTATTATTCTGTATTAGTTTCAGGTGCTCTTCATAGTGGTTAGACAGTCATGTCCTTTACAAAGTGGTCCCTCAATACAATCTCAGTCTTTTAATTTATATGTTTACGTTGAATATTGATACAGGAGTAGTTGGATTTAGGTCTCCCATCTTGCTACTTGTTTTCTATTTGTCCCTCTGTGTTTTGTTTCTTTCCTGCCCTTCTTTGGGAGGCTTATTCATATCAGTTGTTCGTTTCATCTGTGGTAGGTCCTTTGTTTAAATATATGATTCCTGGTTATGGGTCACATTTTCCCGCCTCTTGCATGTTCAGTAATTTTTGATTGTGTAGTGAAGTGAACATGGTGGATATGTTGTTGAATATGAATATGAATATTGAATATTTTGCTTGTCTTCCTTTACAGAGTTTTGGGTTTTATTCTGGCAGACATTTGACTCACAGATCAGTTTGATCCTTTCAAGCCTTGTTTTTAAACTTTCTTAAGGCAGGTCTTGAGGAGCCTTGCTTCTTAGACATGGTCTTTGTTAGGGGTCTTAGTTTAATTCCTGGGATGTTTAGGAAGTCATGAACCTTAGATTGGTCAGAATTTCTATGTCTCTAGCACTGTGCCTCCTCTGAAATCTGTTCATTGTGCAATTCCTTAGTAGTAGCTGACCACAGGTTCTCTTAAGCCTCTTCTCACACTCTTCCCTGGGCCTGCTCTCTGTTGCCTATGGATCTCTGCATTTTGTTATTTGTTGCCTGTGGTTTTTGGTTGGGAAACTTGCCTAATCTGAACAAACAGAATTTACAGCAGGTGGGAACTGTAGCTCAGAGCCTGACCCTCAGGCTTCCCCTTGCGTGGCAGGGGACAGCTCACATAACAAGGAAATTTAGAAACATCATTGTACTAAGCTTTAAAGTCACCATGTAGGTGATTTTTAGCTCAGCAGGTGAAGAGCTTAATGTTCAGAAATCAAATATTTTATGTAGGGTCACAATTGGGAGATGGCTGCCCAGTATTTACAACCCAGGGTCTATCTGAAGCCTCTCCTCTTTGCATTCCTCTTCCGTGCTTTTCCATCAGAACTAACATTTCAGGAACCATTCTGAAATCCAGCCATTAACCTGTCTCTAAGACTTTAGCATAGATTAGGGCAGTGCTTCCTAAACTTTAGTAACTCACCTGGGGATCTTGTTAAGATACAAATTTTGATTTGGGAGGTCTTGAGGGTGAGGTGATGTGTGTGGGCTTTTCTAACCAGCTCTGGGAGGAGCTGGTTTGTGAATGTGCTCTCCAGGCTCTGGGAGAGATCTCCATCTTGATGGTGTGAGCTTACGTTAGGGTATATAATTGTGCCAGTTGGTGATTGGGTGTGTGTCACACTTTAAAAGTTATCTGTTACTTGCTATATTGTTTAGTGTATAAAGTAAGGAAGTGTTAACCTTAACATTCTTCATGTAAATGGGTCCAAAGCATGACTTCAGGGATCGACTTCTGCAAAATATTTCTGCTAGAAAGATTTACATTTACTGTAGATAGTAATTTGCTGTCCATCTGTCACCAAGTTAAAATATTTAGGGTTTTTATGTTGATTCCCATGTAATACTTTTAGCATTTTTCAGAATTATATGATGACTATAGCATAAAATTTCAGTATGATCCTATAATGAACAATGATAATAATCACTTTATTTAGTCTTGCTGAGTTAAAATAAGAGAAGAGCAGGCAAGGAGTGGCATTTCTCAGTTGCCCGTTGTACTGGGCCCTGTGCTAATTGCTCTGGTATATGATCTCACCTCATCTCATGTTTAATGATCTTGTGGGATAGGTGCCATATCCGCTTTACGTACAGAATGAAGTATTCTGAACCACTTTGGAAATTATTTAAGATGACACCTGTTAGAAAGTGGCAGGCTCTGATGTACAACCCATTTGCATCTGACTTCAAAGTCTATTTTTTCTACTGCATTATTTTGTCTATAATATAGCGGGATGCAAAATATGGTGGGGAAGTATATTACCTAATTTTCTGTGTATGGATCAGGTTTTACCCCCATCTACAAAATTTATAGAAAAGATAACTTGGATAACTGTAGAAAAGATTAGTTCAATGATTCGCTAATCTAATTTCCCAGGAGTATTTTTCATTATACGAAAGGATTTACTGTTATACCTTTCTAGAAACACACCCATGTTTAGAGTGAACCATCCCTGTGGTCTGATTGGGCTGTGGCTCTCAATCTGAAATAGTGATTTGGCCAAGCTTTGTAAGGACCCACAAAGAAGTCCACTTTCCTGGCTAGTGAAAATGTGTTTCCTTACATGTAGGAGGCCAGTATAGTTACAGTTTCTTTAAATGTGATTTTTTTAAAATCCTCACCTGAGGACACTTTGTCATTGCTTTCAGAGAAAGGGAGAAAGGAAGGGAGAGAGAAACATTGATGTGTGAACCCTGCAGCCTTTTGGTATATGGGACAATGCTCCAACCAGCTGAGCCGTCCCACCAGGGCAGTTTTTTTTCCATTTTTAAGATAGATTTTTATTTTTTAGAACAGTCTTAGATTTACAGAAAAATTAGAAGATATTAGAGAAGGTTCTCACATCTCTCTGCCACCCCCATGCCCCCATCTACACATAGTTATCTCTATTACTACATTTGTTATAATTAATAAAACAATATTGATACATTATTATTAACTGAAATCTATACATGTTTCCTTAACTTCCTTCTAATGTCCTCTTGGATTTAGAATTCCATCCAGGACACCACATTACATTTGATTGTCCTGTCTCCTTCGGCTCCTCTTGGTCATGACATTTTCTCACACTTTCCTTGTTTTTAATGACCTTGACAGTTTTGAGGAGTACTGGTCAGGTATCATTAGGATGCCCCTCTGTTGGGATCTGTCTGATGTTTTTCTTGTGTTAAGACTGGGGCTTTTCGAGTTAATGGAAGGAAAGTTATAGCGTCATATTTATCACATCATATCAAGGGTGCATGCTGTCAGCATGACTTATCACTTGGTTGATACTGCCCTTGATCACCTGGCCCAGGTAGTGTCTGTTAGATGCTCCCCCCGCCCCCATCCTGTCCTCTTTGGAAGAAGTCACTGTACATAGCCCACCCTTAGAGGACGGGGGTTGTGCTCTATCTTACCTCCTGTAGTAGAGTGGCTGCGGAATTTGTTTGGAATACTTCTGCATGGGAGATTTGTCTCTTTTTCATGGTTTTCTTTTTTTTAATAAATGAAATCAAATTTAACAGATTAAAAATCTTAAGTGTCTTATACAGAACATTCATCTTTTTTTAAAAATGTATTATTAAAATAAATGTAAACTTATTTAATTTATTTATAACTTCTATTCATATGACTTTTTAAATTTTTATATTACAATTTTTTTCTATCAGCAATATATACTTTAGAAGGTGCATGTGAACTCTGAAAACTTTGCATCTTACAAGAGGTTCAAATAGTGGGTGTGACTGAATCTCAGAAACAGGAGTTTTATCTTAGTAATTTTTTAAATAAAGATGTATTGACTCACAGAAGTGCCCCCTGCCCAAGCACCTTTGATCATCTTTGTTTTGCTTGGTAAAATTCATTCTGCAAATATTCCTTTTTTTGTTCGTATGCTGAGGAGAAGTGAGCACCTATCCTGAATGTTCTACTGAGGCAAATGTCCAGACTGCTCTGAATAGTGTTTGATGAGATAGAGGAATTGAACGTTGTTGACCTTTTCTACTCGGGAGGTACCGTGGATTGTATAGTTATCAGTGGATTGTAATTCAAAGCTGTAGTTCTGTATATATACATTCGTGCATATTATTATATATTTAAGGATAAGAATGTGGCATATTGGTTTGTGGCTTTTGAAAAATAGTGCATGATCTGAAGTAACATTATTGCAGTGGTTGCTTTGTTATTTACCAACTGGAAACTTCATGCCCTCAGTGAGCTGTAGTTTTCATTTTATGTTTCTCTGCCAGCTGTATGAAGAATGAACTGGAAAACAAGATGTCTTAAATCCTTTCTAGGATTTGTTCTGTTTAAGAACAAGGCAAGAGATAGATAATACTGGGAAATCCCAGTTTCTGGTGTGTTATTGTAGAAAATCTATTCACTTTAGAGAATCCTGTCTGATAGTAGAGGTTCTCTGTGCTCTATTTTTGAGAGATCTCAAAGCGACCTCAAGATTGCATAGTGCTTTGTGGTTTTCAGAGTGTTTTCCTATGTGCTATCCCATTTCAGTAAGAAACAGGAAGTCCGAGCAGCCCTGTGCACAGGCTCTCAGGGGTGTATGATCTCAGTGGTGAGCAGCCATACTGATGGGAGGCGGGGGAGGGAAGCACTGGGGCATAGAGATAAAGGACAGACCAAGAGTGTTTTCTCCCTTGAAAACCCTGCCCATTTTGCTTGGAGATTTACTGTAGAATAGGAGGTGCTGGCCAGCTTGGCAGTTGTACTCTCATAGTTGTCAGGGTGTGGCTGCATCTAGGTGTGCTACTGCTGGTTGTGGGTTCATTGAAGGAAGGTGTGAAGGAAAGGAGGTGGGAGTGGCCAGAAGACTGGAGGCTGGACTCTCAGAGGGAGTCTGTCAGGATTTGATTGGAGAGATCATTGCAGCTTTCCTTCCTGTCTGTTGATGTTGCAAATGATGCTCTTATGAGACAGTGCTTACCTTTTATGAGTGATCAGCAGCATTAATAACCAGTGTACTCCTGCTCTTTCTAGTCTCAATGTTCATTTTAATTAAAACCTTAATGCTATCAATTAACTCCCAGCCAGATGTCTGGCCATCAGGTCCTGTTGTTGGCAGATATTTGATTAGAGGCGGACTTTAAAAGTGCAAGAATAACTTGTCTATGCGTAGTGGATACCCAGACCCCTTCTGAAGTGTCTTGTCATGTTCTCGTTCATGGAGAGGATGCAGAACAGCAGCCACCACAGTGAATATTACTGTTAGTGGTTAGCCTGCCTCAGGGCCCAGCTGAGGTTTGACCTCTTGAGCCATTTGTCTGCTCTCTGGGCCAGGACCCGTCTACCTTTTCAGACTACATTTAGCAGTGGGTATCAGTGCTACCTGCTGACAGCGCACATCCTGTTTCCTTGTAGCATATGTCTCCTACCTTAGACTTAGAAGGATGTGGCCTGGTGTACTGTGTACCTCCACCACCCCATAGTATTCCTGCTTTACCAGTATGGACGGACATTCCTCCATTGCCTCCTCTGTTTCATCACTTCTCTAGTGGATGGTAAATCCATGAAGGAGGAACAGGAGAGCTGTCCCTACAGAGGTTTTAGGGTAAAGGCTTAGTTTGTTGAGTGACTTATTTTTAAAGCTCAGATCTGTATTCCATTGTGCTTTAGCTGAGCTGCAATATAAATTAAAATTTGTCTTTATAAAGATTTTTCTTGGGTTTTTCCCTTTTTTCTTGTCTTTCCCCTTTTCTCTTTTTAAAAAAACATTTTATTTATTTTTAAAGAGAGGTAAAGGGAGGGGGAGAGAGAGAAAAAGAGAAACATCAATTGGCTGCCTTTTGTACATGCCCCAATGGGACCAACCATACAACCCACGCATGTGCTCTGATAGGGAATCACTCAGGAGACCTTTCGCTCTGCAGGACGACACCCAGCCAGCTGAGCCACATCAGTCAGGGCTCTCTTTTATTCTTTTATCATCTTTTCCTCTTTCCTCCTCTTTCTCCACTGTGGGCATGTCTTGGCTTTGCATTGTTTGAAAGGAGTACTCAATCCTAAACTGCTTTTCTACCTAAAAAGATGCTAAGACTTGGAAGAATTAGGAGAAGTAATCAATTTAAGTTTTATCACCATCACCTTGGATTATTTCACCTTGGCTTAGTTGTAATATCTGCAACATACTCGGGGAAATGGTGTGGAGGATGCGAAGCTGTGGAAAGCTCGGGCCCTGTGCTTTTGGAATACCCTACAAAACCCTTGGTCTCCTGGACAGGCCCCTGGCTACCCTACAGGCTCCCCACAGGGATTATGACTATGGTGAGGTCCTCTCTTTGTGGAGGCTGGTTCTGTTGGCTTGAGCAGACTCTGAGTCCTCAATTGTTACTGCCAGTAGCTAGACCTTCCAGGAGTCTAGACCGCAGGTGATTCAAGCACTGATTGTTTAAAATCAGAAACTTCATTGGATTTTAGGGTTAGAAGGAACGTTCAGGATCTCCTCGTGGTGATGTAAATGCTTCGTGTTTTATAGCTGAGGAGAACTAAGACTTAGATGGGACAGGAAATTTGTCTCAACCACACATCTGATTAACGGCAGAGACAATTTCCCTACAGACCTTGGCTCCATGTGTTTGCTTGTGAATTAATGCAGACTGCACCCTGGAGAGCTGGTATATCTAACTACTGTGACCTTCGAAGTATGCCATCAGTGTTAGGGCGCCGGTTTTGTTGCCGGAAGTTTCTGTAGCAGTTGGCTGAATACAAATGAAGCCCAAGGCCTCAAGCCTCCACAGTGATCCCCAGTCCTGTAACCCTTCCCTGTAGGAGTTTCCTACCCTAATTTCTAAGTCACATCCTAGTCACATATCATCCAAGTGAAATACCATGAGAGGTGCTGAGTACTTTTACCCATCTCCCAGCTGTGATTTATGAGTCTGGGGAAATGTTCAGACTTCGGGGCTATGTATTTCCCTGAGCTCTCTAAAAGTCGACATCACTGTAAGAGTTGAGTCCAGTGAGAAGTGTGCTGTGCACGTGCCCAGGGTCTCCAGCCCAGTGCTCTTATTGTAGGTGACACTGGATGACCAGGCAGTGCCTTTGGCATTGTGATCTGTTGCGTATTTCTACTTTTTATTTGCCAAGTTGAGGGTACTGGAAAGATTCCAAGAGCAAGCAAGTGATAGCAGACAACTGAATACAGCCATGTGTCTTTCCATGAAAACTGCTTTTCTTGGCTTTCTCCCAACAGTGGTAGGTTGCCAAGAGAAAATGTTTTTGGCTTTATGAATGATATGGCCATACTCTGGGTTAGTTCTGGCTCTTTATGTTATTGGAAAGAATTAATACTTCTGGCTCTTTAATTATTTGGTAAATTTTGTTCTTGGTGTACTAAATTGTGTTGTTTTTACAATCTTATATGAATTTTGTTGCTTTACATATATACCAAAGTGTGAAGAAAGGTGCTAAAAACTTCAGGTTAACAAACTTGTCGAATTAGGTTGAAGCCATATCTCAATCGGAGCATTTGTTGCTGTGTTTTTGCCCCTTAAAGTGGGAGTGGCGTCCATTTCTGTTTCATAGGAGTGTTCTTTCTTGTTTCATTTCACTATGTTTTGATTTAAATTTCAATCCATGAAGATTAGGCTAGGGCATTTTGATTATATATTATTATTACTTTTGACATATTTTAAGTTTGAAATGAACATTCTGAGTATTTTTAAAGCTAGAACACAATCTAGAGTGAATACTTGGAAATGATTGTGATCTAGTAGACACTTTGAAAATAATTGTCTATTAAAAGTGTTTCTACAACTAGTAAATGATTGTTTTGTTACGAATTCATTTCATGTTCCTTTGAATTTGTCTCAGTCAAATGTTAGTAATTCCAGATGGCCTCATCCTCTGATCCTACCTGTTTGAACCACTCCCACTATCACTCGGCTTCTGGAAAATGTTCATTTATTTTATTGTTACCCTAAGCGTACCTCTGGAAGAAATTCTGTCTAGTGTAAAGTGATTCTTCCCAGAGCCAAATGATAATGCCCTAGCCAACCCCTGTAGCACTTACTGTTGTCTGTCAGTTACTCTTCTTGGTGCTTTACATAAGTGAAGTTTTATAATCCTCACCCAACCGTCAGAAGAGGTGCTGTTATCTCCAGTTTACAGGTGATGAAACCAAGGTACAGAGAAGTTTAAGTAAATTGTCCAGAGTCACACATCTAGCAAGTGGCAGAGCCACTATCAGGCCAGACGAATGTTCCTAGAGTCCACCCACTTAACCACAGCATGTACTGCCTCCCTGGATGAAATCTTACTGTGTCCATGCTCCAGTAAAACTTTTGTTTGTTTTTGCAAAAACAGGCATTAATGCCTGGTCTTTGTGGACTGGGTCTGTCTCTGTCAAATGGTATCAAGTGCCGTGTGTGTGCAAGTTTGTGTGTGTCTGGAGGAATCACGATTCTGCTGTACAAGGAGGTGACAAGCCTCATGGCAGAGGTCAGGGACTCTGGACTCTGGGGTGGGGATGTTCTTAAGCTTTGTGGACCACCTTTTCCTCGTCCATGAAGTGGTATGTTTTAACCAGTACTCTCTGAGGCCCTTCCATCTGAAAATTCTGTCCTTTCCAATTGCCCCTACAAAGCTTATTGCTGAAGGTCATATTTTGTTTGCTTTCTGTATGTTTTATGACCTGCATCAGTTGCATCTCCCGCAACACACACACACACACACACACACTCTCTTTCTCTCTCTCCCTCCCTCCCTCCCTTCCTCTTTCTCTCTCTCTCTCTCCTTCCTGTAATTGCTCTGCTCTGTGGTGTGGTTTTAAGTGTGTATCAAGGTGAGGAAAACTGAATAATTCAGCTTTTTTAAAAAACTGTGTTTAGTGGTCTCATTGAAACCACATCAAACTCAGTCAGCATTTGTTGCCTCTTCAAGCATTTCTGAGGGCCTGTCCAAATCTGTGTAAAATCATGAAGAGGAAGCGTGTTTCTGGCTGTCCTCCTCCAGTCCTACCATCTGCCCTTTGCCCTCTGGTTCCCGATACTCTCCTCTGGTCACACATGTACCCCCGTTAGCTTTTACCTCATAGATGGTTATGACCTGATCCTTCTTGTGCATGTGTGTTTCAGGAGACATTTGGAGATAATATTGGGGAGAGTTCATTTGTGAGGGTAGTTTATGTGAGTGGTGGATGTCTTTGGATGAAAGTGTCTACCACATATGGCAGGGTTATGTGGAGATCTGGGGAGGTCTTACCCTTCCCTAAGAATTGTGAGAGGTGTGCCAGGTAGGGGGGGTTCCTTATAACCAGGGGCAGGTGTTCTTAATCTTTAGGGGATCTTAGGACCCTATTTGAAATACAATAATGGACCTTTTTCTCTCAACAATGCACATTACAAAATTTGGACAGGCATAACCACCTACCTTCCCTCCTGCACACACACATTTGCCATCGACTTCCCAGGTAGTCCTTGGCCTATAACTCATCCCAAGACTGTTTGGGATGCTGATAATGGGAGAGGAGCTACAACCTATGGTGGCTCTAACTGCAAAGAAAGCATTTTTCTGTCCGCTTGTCCTACAAAGAAGCAAGAAATGGATGCTTGGCTTGCTACGATTGTAGAAACCTGTTTTGGGGAGAAACTTCCATTTTGATGATGTTACACCTTTTTAGTTTGCACTAAACTTTTCAATATCAATGTTATTTCTTCTTAAACCCTAGTTAGTTTTTTGGTTTTCAGTTTACTACTTTATTTTTTTATTATATTATATTTTTTTAACAGTCACTCCCTTTATAAAAAGTAATTTAGTAACACAGGTGCATTTCAAATGATTCGAGCGACTTTCCATTCATGTTTGTGAGCTGACAAGTTAGTTTTTTCTAAGACTTTAAAAAAAAATTATCAAGTTTACTACTTTATTTGATGAAGGAAGTTAGGTAAATAATAGAGATATTCTCTGGGTTAATGGAAAGAATCTTCCTGTTCTGTGGGAGCCCAGAGCTGGCTTTCTTATTAATGTATCGATAGCTGTCATATCATGACACAAGTGAAAGCTGAAAATATTTTTCCCACATACTAGGATAGCAGAGGAAGCCGTTTGCAGTCATAGGTGCCCACTGAGGCTGATGGACCAGTATTTTAGCACACCAGTTAGGAACTCTCTGGGTTGGGGTTTGGCTGGGACCTTGCACCAAAGCCAAGGGTTTGCTGCCCCAGTGGATGTAGCATAGAAGACCTGTTATTCAGCCAGATGGGGCTCCCATATATGTAGTAATGGGACACAGAGCTACCATCTTCCTGTAAAACCAGCTCCAGGGCATATTGTGTTCAAGCTTTTAGCATGGACAGTCAACTTGCATGCATGTCTACTCCATATCTGTTCACTCCAACTAGTAGGTGGCATATCCTTATGGCAGATATTGGGAAGATAGAAAGGAGACTGTTACTCCTGCCTCTCCTAGTCCCATCTCCAACCAATGGTGACCTTCATTTGTGCCTGTCTTAGGTAACTGGCCCACAGTTCTTTGATTGCCTCTGTCCTCAGTGCCAGTGTATGGGTTCCCAGGGACTACCTGATATGTGGTCTCTTTGAGTATTCATTTATTTGGTTCCTTCTGCAAATACTAAAACACCCACTATGTGCTGGGGCCCACGGACACAGAAACATGTTCCATGAAGGCAACTTTTAGCCTGGTTTTGTATCCAAGACAGATTGAGGATGGATTGTTGTAAGTATTATTGTGGTAGATAATGCCATACAGTCATGTAGTTTTTTGTACTTTCCATAGTATATCTGCCTTCACCAGAGTAGAAAGGACAGCAGTGTCTATCCATCTTCTGTGGGTAGTTGTCACTCACCTGCTTGCAGACAGCTCAGGACTGCAGCAGTTTTTGATTGAGCCAAGTGTAACTTCAGTTTGCTTCAGTTGCTCTCTTTGTTTTGGTAATAAAGGCTAATGTAGGCCTTGTTTAGTTTTTTGCCAACTAAAAAAGAGGTTTTCTCACTAGATCTCATGCTTCAGAGCCATGCTGAGTCTGGCAATTAATCCTTGTCCTTGAGTTGTGAGGGCAGGTGGGCCCCCAGATTCGGCACTAGTATTTTTTTCCTTCTTACTTAGTGTGTTCTTTCCTTGTAAACAGGGATTATATTCAGTGTCTTTATTCTCTTGAAGTGATAGGCACAGGCAGCAAACCAATGTACTTGGTTGACAAGAATACTTTTTTTCATGGGAAAACATGGTGGACCTATCGGCATTCCTTAATTTAGATTTCATTATAGGAGAGCTTACCTTTTTAGGTACTTAATGCAATTAGCTTTTTCTGTTTTCTGAAATTGAACTAAATACTCATAGGGGCTGTGGAAAAAAAACAGAGTAAAAGGAAATTTTAACGTGTATGGGTTATTGCAGAATGAGGCAGAATGTAAATATAGGCTTTAGTTTGTTCATAATTTATATAAATTTTACCATCAACAGTTGCTTATTTCTACTCTTTTGCTTTTTGGATTTTATTGAAAAAATTACGTGGTGGTTCTTAAGCAGCTATAAACCAAATTCTGATAAATTTCAGTTGGAATTAAAGCCAAGTTTACTAAATTGTTATCAAATAACTGCCAGGAAATTAAAAGAAATACGTAGATTTATACATCTTGAATTGACTATTTTGTCATGAGTATTGATCCTAAAAATATGTGTGTTAGTCTAGATTTGAGAATGTTTGATCTGATCAAAGGATAATGGATGTAGAACAGAAATTAAGAAATCTAGAAGTCTCTAGAAGCTAATGGCTTTTACTCTAGGCTAGGACTGGAGATCATCTTTCTGGTCCTACCAGACTCTGTCAGGAGACAGTTTGGAACCCGGGGTGGAGGGGCTGCTTCGGAGCTAGGCAGCAGTGGCCTGTTGGAGGACCATCTTTTGGTCTCTACCCTATCAACTGTAACTCATTACAGAAAGGCTGGGATTGGCCCTGGACTGAGAGACCTGAGCCCTGACCTTAGAGTCTGACCTTCTGCAGGTAGCTTAGACTTGCTTCGGTTCATCTCTGGAATATGTTTGTTGTTCTAGGCTGAGGAAAGGAAATTTTTCATATTTTTTAAATGTATAGTTAGTCCCCTGTGAGCTAGACCTTCCTTACCTGCCATCTATGGTCTTTGACCTTGAGTGCACCTTGCTTCTTGCCCCATGAGGACGGAGACCATGCTGAGATAGTTTTCTTCACTATCGGATGGCCACAAAGAAAAGGTGAAGAAAATTTCTGATGAAACCTATCAGTGTTTCAAAACAATCTGGAGCACCCTACTTCTGACAGTTAGAAAGTGCTTTGCCCCAAAAGCTCACCAGGCAAGCAGTACCCACGGGACCAGATAGACCACACACTCACTCACCCCATTTTTATCCTGGCAAGGTGATCATAGGAATGTTGTCAAAAATATTTACAATGTTTTAGAAACAGTTTTTTTGAAATGTGGGGTGAACTTTTGAGATCCACGGGATCCCTGTGGGAGTTCTTTGGTCTCTTGAGTATGTATTTCCCTCTCTGCACCAAAGGGGCAGGCTACCTTGGATGGTTGGTGTGACTGAAAGGACAAGTTATCTCCTCTTCACCCTCTAGCTGTCATTCACTTTGGTTCATTGATGTTGGAGACTTCCAAAATGACCTGGATTTTCTTTGTCAAATTGGTGATTGTGTAAAAGGAGTGAACTCCATTGACAAAAAGTAGGAAAATTGCCTCTGCAGAGCCAAGCTTGGTGAACACAAGTATCGCCCACTTTTTGTTCACGTTACGCCACTTTGCTTTTTTGAAAGACCTACGATAGTACCTGTTTTCACTAACTGAAAGAAATTTGAGGACTTATGCTTTTAATTTTTTTTTAAAATGGTGAAAATAGTGTTCAGCAGCAAGCCAGCACACACACCAAGCAGTGGGGGTAACCCAGCTGAGCTCCTTCCCCAGGAACCACACTCTGCATCTCAGCATCAGGCCGCTGCAGTCTTGAACTGTGTCTGTGAGCTCTGGGCTTTCTCTCTATTCATGTTGTTCATCTATTAACAAAATGTGTCCTAAGGTATCAGAAAAGCCTAAGAGAGCTCCTAGGGGGAGTTCAGTTTAGTGTAAAACTGGATGTAATTAAGCATTTTGATTGTGGTGAAATAAACACCTTTTGTGTGCATTGATCTTGCCTGTCCCCCATTCGTACTATTTACATGCGTGCAGAGAGCCAGAATCTAGAAAGCTGCCTGCATTACTGTTGGTTCTGCTAGTAGCAAAGGAGCTCTCTTTTAGTCGATATCCATTAACAGGTAAAGTGGAAAGCCTGTTGCTTGAGTGGATTGGCG
The DNA here is from genome assembly GCA_007922815.1 of Macrotus californicus. NCBI lineage: Eukaryota > Metazoa > Chordata > Mammalia > Chiroptera > Phyllostomidae > Macrotus > Macrotus californicus. The sequence goes on along the minus strand of VMDR010015065.1, from coordinate 9,572 downwards.
AGTGTGCAAAGTGTGGTGTGTATTTATCATATCATTCTTGCTTTTACTATATGTCAGTGTTGTTTTAGGTTTTATGTCTTATTTGGTATGTTATTTTGGGGGTCTGGGAACACTAAACAATTTTTCTATATAAATTAATGATAATTTCTTTGCTTTACACCATTTTTGGTTTATGAAAGGTTTCATAGGAACTGTACTTTCAGAAAGCAGGGGAAACCTGTACTGGCTAACCGCAAGGATGTATTCAAGGAGGGGTGAATAGATGCATGTGTCTTAGGAATATGTGGTCCAAGTAAGGACATTTTTAAATGAAATTTAAGAAATGGAAATTATAACTACTTTTTTCCCAGATACTTGTAGGCCTCTAAGAAGGGTGTTTCAGCAGATTGACTTTATGCAATAAAACAAATTCTGAGAGAAGCATTGCTACATGGAGTTTATTTAGTGGATGTAATACTCTCTGAAAATAGAAAGTCTTGTTTCAGATCTGAGTTCAGTTAACAACTGAAAGAACCTAGTTGAGACTCAGAAATGCCCTTTATATTAATAGTTTACTGAGCTACCATCTTGCCTTAGGTCATCAGAACTCAAAGTTGAGCCTAATTAGTGGTCTTTTTGAAAAATGCATTTTTGTTTTATTCAAGTTGAATTTGCATTTCAGTGGAATTTAATTTGTTTCTGTTTACTCAAGTAAAGCAAATAGGGCAAAAGTGGCAGCTAGAATGTGTTCAGTGTCAAAAAGGTGAGAAATGGCCCAGGCTGGTGTGGCTCGGTTGGTTGGAGTGTTATCCCAGAAACCGAAAAGTTGGGGGTTTCATTCTCAGTCGGGACACTTACAAGAAGACAACCAGTCTATGTTTCTCTGTCACATCTCTCTCTTCCCCCTCCCCCCCCTTCTTCTCTTTCTAAAAGAAACAGGAAAAAAATGTCTTTGGGTGAGGGTTTTTTTAAAAAGATGAGAAATGACAGCTCTAAGGGCTACATGTGGAAACCCACCTGTGCATATGAAAATGCACAGACCAAGATCATTATAGTAGTTTGGTTTTGTTTGTGTTTTTATATGAACATTTCAGCAAAAAAGGGTCAATTGTGTGGAGCACTGCTTTGTTAGCAACCTAGAATTTTAGAGCTGAAAGAAATAATGCAATTCATCTTGTTCAAGACACTTGTCTTAGCATATAGAAGGGGAATGTTAAGTTACCCAGCATGAATGGGCTAGAGCGGCAGTCACCATATTAGGCTGATGGAAAGAACTGAACCAAGATCTCTTGAAAGGGAACACCTTCACCTAGGAGGTCTTCCCTGGGTGGACCCCTTCCTCCCAGGGCTTTCTCTCTATTTATGTTGTTCATCCAGTAACAAAATGTGTCCTAAGGTGCCAGTTTTCAAACATCAAATGTAGGGAAGAAAGTAGAGTGAGCAGTATACAGCAGGTGGGATGTTACAGCTTTATGCAAGAGCAAAGGAAGCAGTCAGAAAAGCTAGCTTCTTAATGATTGGTCTCTGTTCCTCCAGAGGAGGCAGGTGAGCATCAGGATATCAATTTGGAGTTTCCCAAATTCTCTCCTGCGGAGGTTGGAGCTGTGGTGTCCATAGGGAATCTAGCCTGGCTCAGTTGCCTAGGAGGGAATCCTGACTCATGTATTGGTTGCAGGCCCTTGTAGAGGCATAGGTGGGGATTCCTTCTTCTTGTTCTTGCCTTAACTACTATATGTTTTATTTCACTAATTTAAAAAAATTGTTATGGAAAATTTGAAACTCACTTAATGTTAGAGAGGATAATATAACAACCCCTCACAGATGTACCTGTCACCTGTTTGGGAGTTACCAACATATGGCCAGTCCTTTGTCATCCAGGCTTTTTTCCTGTAAGTACCTCTTACCTCATGAGATTATTTTAAAGCAAATCCCAGACACTGTACCATTTTTTGTCAGTGTTTCTACTGTGTGTTTTCAACTAATGGAAAGTTAGTTTCAATCTTACGGTGAAACCTGAAAGAAACTGTTTACTTAGCGAGTAATTAAGATCACGCTGAAGGAGCTCCCCCTTTGTCAGTGATTCTGGAGCGTTTTGTTGAGGAGTAAGGCTGAGGGTAAGGGTGGGAGTCACTGGCTCTTGGGTGGCGTGGAGGAGGAGACCACTGTAGCTGTTGGGGACAGCTTTATTGGTCTTCCGCCTTAGTGCGCAGCTGTTGGAGCAAGTTGCTCTGTTCAGAATTCTGACTGAACACTGAGAATGAACCTTTAATTTATAACTGATATGAAGCTTTCATAGGAAATAACACTTTGCTTCCTTGGTTCAAGGTGAGCATTTCTGAGGCCCTTTTATATGTTGTTGTTCAAATAGCTGATGTTGCCTCTTTTTGTTTCAGATGGGAATGACTGGCAACACAAGTCCATTTGGACAACCCTTTAGTCAAACTGGAGGACAGCCAATGGGAGCCCCTGGAGTGAACCCCCAGTTGCCCAGCAAACAGAATGTGGTCACTAGCTTGCCTCCCTTCCCTGCAGACATCAAGAATGCTTCAGTCACCAATGTGCCAAACATGGTAAGTTGCCCTTGACTCTCAGGTGGTTTGCTGTGTAAATTTTATTCTGCTGATAGTAAAGATCTGGGACTAAAAGTGTGTTGTAGGTGATAGGAAAATAACCCATACTTCTACGAGTAGCTCTCTGAGTGAGTTTACATTTTCTGATGTGAGCTGGCAGTCAGAGGGCTAGGTAGAGATGATTCAGCCAGTCCTCTCAGGCTCCCCTTTGTACAGGGACAGGGTTCATGGCTGTGAATCACTGTACCTTTCTCTTCAGAGTCACCTTCTTGATTCAGTAGTAGAGCCAACAGAATCCGAGAGATAGGTTTTTCGCACACTTTCTGTCCGTTAGTGGTTGAGGCTGTTGGTAGAAGCCCATCGATTTGTGTTACAGTCAAGGACATTCATCTTCTGAGAACTCTGTCACGTCTGTGAGATGTGGGTGTTGTGTCTAACTTGATAGATGGCTTCATGTGTCTTCATTCTCCCTAAGATTTCTCATCTATACAATAGGGGTTATCCTTGTAACCTCTTGGCCTAACTAACCAAGATATTATGGGAAAAATAGCTCCTTTTGCACCACAGAATAGAATCTCCTTTAATTCCAAACAGTAAGGGGGGGTGGTGTTTTTTTGTGTGTTTTTTTTGTCAGACTTCACTGTACACATGTAGCTGCTGAATATCTGATGTGCTTTTGGTGGTCGGTGGAGGCTGGAAACAGCCAACTCTGTTCTTCCCTGGGCTTGTTGCTAGGAACCTGCCCTTCCAGGATTGTTTAGTTCCAGCCATACACATCCAGAACCTAAACAAAGCCCACTGCTCCCCTAGCTTGCCCCTCCGAGCTCTGGAGGCAGCAGTCGCATCCAGCACCCACACTTTCCCTAATCTCACCTGCCCTTCCTTTTCTGTTTCTTACTGGGAGGGCAGTAACATGGACTCCAGTGCTGGCAGTCATCACCTGAGTTTGCTCAGTGACCTGGGGCACATGGTGGCTTCAGAGTAAGAGCATTTGCTTCTTCACAGTTCTCTTGTATTTTATAGTCTGGGAAACTCTGACCTAATATTTTTCTCCTTTCTCTTTCCTAATCTTATCTGGCCCGAGTTTCTCATCCTCTCTTTTTTACTTACAACTTGGTGGCGGAATCCCTTACTCCATAGTCCCCTGCCTTCCTCTGTTGATCCAGGGGACTGAATTTCTGAAAGTGGTACATTTGTCAGGGTCAAGTTCAAACTTGACTGCAAAGAGGCTTCTGGTTTCCTTCGCCTCTCCCAGAGCTGGTGGGGACAGTGGGGACAGCCCTTTGGTCTGGAGCAGGGCTCTTCCTCAGCACTATTAACATTTAGGACTGGATCATTCTCTGTGACAGTAGCTGTCCTGCATATTGTGGGACATTTAGCAACATCCTTGGCCTCTACCCTCTACATGCTCATAGCACTCTCCCCTTCTACCTTTCTCCCCTCCCCACAATGGCCCCAAGTGAGAAACCCTGCTCTGGTGATTGGTTAGGTGAGGCAGTGACAACAGCATTTCATTCTGTCTGTCTTTGTGACATCTAACAGAAATAAAACCAATTCTTTTCTTCCCTGTCTCTTTCTTTGTCTCCCTCTCCCTCTCTCCACCCATTCCCCCTAGCATCTGCAGTGCTTTCTTAGCCGTCACTTTCCCACTGGGACACTTGTGGACTTCGTGAGAGATTCTCAGCAGGTACCTTTGGAGGGCAGACCTTGAGTGAGCTCCTCACACATTTATGGGGGGATGAGAGGGCTCTACCAGCGTGTATGTCTCTGCCACAGAGTGACCCAGTCACAGCCTTCATGTTGTAGGGGCAGGAATGAGAGGGGGCTGAGCAGAGAAGTGGGACGGCCAGTGCACACAGTTCACCTGACATCTTTCTAAGTACCATCATGGCCTGTGATGTCATACCTTATCCTCGCAACAGTCCCTTTGAAAGACATCGTTACCTGTCCATTTTACAGATGAGGAAGTGGAGGTTCTGAGGGGTTTTGGTTTGTTCAGGCTCTGCAGCTTCCTGTCTGCAAAACCCAGCACTCTTTTTAATTATGTCTGATGTCATGTTTTAGCTCTAAGTCCACTGGGAGTGCTTCACTAGCCTGTGCTCATATGGCTTGTTTGCAGTTCCTTGAACATGTTTTGTGGTCTTCCTTAGAAAGGAAATTGTATCTGATCCCTTGGAATCATAGATTTTGACACAGTGAGGGAAGGCAGTTACCAAAAATCTTGTCTCATTAATAAAAAAAGAAAAGAAAAATACGAATCCTTGAGTTCATTGTGTGTTTTGTCATGAAGAGTAATCTTTTGATGCCCAGCTGGATTCAGTATGCCAAACAGTTAGGGTCAGGATTCTGAAGCCCTATTGGAGCTCTTCATGGAACGATTTAGATTTAAGCCACTTGGTCATTAGCCAAGGAGCTCTTGCTTTTTTCCTCTCCTCATTTCTAGAGGATTCTAACATCATTGGGCGGCATTAGAGAGGGGGGATTTGGCCATTCCTTTAATTTCCCACATTTGTTGAATGCCCTCCCTGGGCCCAGGCACACCTGGAATGCAGGTGTGTGTGACATAGAGTTCATCCTCTTTCATGAAAGTGGGGGGAGGTGGTGCTGGATAAAAAATAATTACAAAGCACAAACTGCCCCAACAGGTCTAAGTAGTGTACAGTGGTTGAGGTTGACACAGGAACCTCCTTAGATGGAGCCATTGGAGAAGACTACACCACAGAGGGAGATTTGAGGTCAAGATCAGAAGGGTGGGCAGAAGCCACAAAGACCCCAGGGCACTGGGAGAACATTGGCTTGTGTAGGAACTGGCAGAAGTCCAGTGGGAAAAATGACTCTCGAGTGAAGGCAGAGCAGCGTGAGTGGATTTTGGGGGCCAAGCAGGAGCCAGTTCAGGGAGGGCCATGGGTGGCGGTGACCACTGCTGTGGTCTGGGCTGTAGGAGATTGTGGCTTGGAGGTGGCTGATCACAATAGGGACAGGAGACTAGAGGAGGTTTATCACTGCAGCAGATGTGTGGCGTTGCCATGTGAATCAACTTGGGGGATGGTGGAATCATTTATAGAGCTGGAGGAAAAACAGACTTGGAGAGGGGTGATGAAGGGGCAGGCATCAGTAATTCCACTTTAGATGTGTTCCTTTTGAATGTTTGTGCGATGTCCAGGTGGGGGTGTCAGGAGACTGGTGGGCATAGGAGTAGGGCAGCACTGCGCATGTGGGAGCTGGTGCAACCATATTGCAGCAGGGGCTGTGAAGTGAATGAAGTCATACAGGGGAAGAGAACTAGAAGAGAGTGGATCAAGGAGGAGCCAGCAAAGGGGACAGCAAGGGAGTGATGTTCCTGCAGTCAAAAGAAGAGGGTCTTGAACAGGAGGAAATGGTGCAGCGGAAGTGATTAAGATGAGGGCAGAAGAGCATCACTAGAATGTGCAGGTAAATCTGTGGGTAAATCATTGTCCACTGAGAGTAAAATGTAACTTGCCGTCATGGGGACATGGAGACCTGCAGATCATGGTGCTCTGTTGTCACCCTCTGGGGTAGGCTGCAGGAACACTGACAGGCTCAGAGCGCCTGTTGCATGCGGGTTACTGTTGAGGGCGTATATGTTCTCAGTGCTGTGTTCACGTGCAAGTAGCACATTTTCCTAAATTTTCAGATGTATCATTGCACCTCTTATCGTTGGCCATTTTATTTATAATTTATCTTTCTACAGATTTTGGAAGTTTGTTTGAAATTTCACCATACTATATTTCATGATTCCAAGATGCACATTTTTTTCACATTGTAATATATCTGAAATCAGGATATATTAGAAACAGTAAAGTTTTAGATCCTATAAAATACAGTGTGCACACTCTTTTACTTGCTCATAACTTGAATTTAATGAGTGAAACAGCTATTAAACATATATTCATTATACATTTTTCCAGGACAGCTTACATGGGTATAAGAACTTTAAAAGTATTTAAATTTCACTGATACAGGAACAAGAGCAAGTTTGGGAAGAGGCGAATATTGTGTCATCTTTCTGTAGACTGAGCTTGAGGTCTGATGGGTGTGCAGCAGAGTGCGGGAGGAGGAGGGGTTCCAGGGTAGTCCTCTGGAAGAGGAGGCCACTTTATTCCTGGTGACATTGCCCTTCCATTTTCATCAGAAAAATGTCTTAACACAGAGTACAGGAGTGTTTGCAGGAAGGTGGTAAACTCAGACTCCAGGTGGGACTGGAGGTGTCAGTGAGGTCATGGCTGACCTTCACAACAGTACAGTCTGGGTTTGTTTGTTTTTTTTTAAGGAGCATTGTTTGGAAGTGGGACACATCTTCAGCTTATCTAACCTGCAAAAGTTTGGTGCCAAAAGGGACCTCCTCATCAGGCTGTCCCAGGGAGTCTACTATTGGGCCCCAGGTGTGGTCTCCTATGAGGGTAATTTCTCATAAGAAGTTTTAATGTGTGACTTTTTTTTCATTTTGAGAAAAACTAAGAACTGCATTATGAGACTTTACCATTCTAAAAGTTGTAACAAGAGTTTTATCAGGAGTGCTGCTTATGTAAAAATGCTCATAAGAGTGGTGTTAGGGTTTATTTCGGTCATATGTTAGAGAATAGATGTGGGAAATTTGGACGAGGTGCCCGGGCAGCTCCTGATCGAGGTCTCTAAGTGGAAGGAAAATGTAACTGATGAAGGTCTGTTTATGCCAGGGAGGGTTGTAGAATTCAGAATAGCATAGTTGAGACAGGGCCACTGGCAGCACATGGGTGGCAGGCCATCAGCCATGGCCCTAGCAGGGGTAACTGTGCACCTCAGAGTTAGTTTTGTCTCTCTTTCTCAAAGCATGTCCTAGGACCCACTACATCAGAGTGACTGGTTCCTGGGCACCACCCAGGCCTCCTGGTTCAGTAACTCTTAGAGCAGGGATTTTCAACCTTTTCCGTCTCATGGCACACGTAAACTAATTACTGAAATTCTGCAGCACACGAAAAAAATAAATTTTTGCTCATCTTACAAAGAAATAGGTGTAATTTTGATTCAGTCACACTGGATGGCTATTGTTGTGTTGGCTGTTGTCATTTTCTTTTATTTGACAGTGCTAGGGGGGAAGAGGTCTGTGTCCCTGACAAAGAGTCAGGTTTTGCATGTTCTAAAGAGTCTTGTGGCACAGCAGTTGAAAATCGCTGTCTTAGAGGAAGGATGAGGAATCTGTGTTTTTGTGGTCGCTACTATTTGTGAAACTTCAGTTTTTTTTCTTTATCAGTTTCCCACTATATGTCACTTAATTCCCTCCAAGGCAGTTCAGGAGAATTGCCAAATAGATGGGCTTGTTCTTTCTCTTCACTGGAATCTACAGTTTCAAACAAGCTCCGCCGGTGACTTTGATGGAGAGCAGTGATTTTCAGCTGGTGTGCCACAAGAATTTTTAAAACATGAAATAACTGACTATTTAGTCAGGGGCACGGACCTCTGTTCCCTTAGATTGTCAGATGAAAAAATGACAGTAGCCAACAAAATAGACATCCCATGTGAATGAATCAAAATTATACCTGTTTTTTTGTCAGATTGGCAAATGCATTTTATGGTGTGCTACAGAATTTTATAATTAGTTTGTATGCCGTGAGATGAAAAAGGTTGAAAACTGTTGATGTAGAATGCTTTCAGAGCCACTGTCCACTGCAGTGAGTGACCTGATGCCCAGCTGCCCCTCTGTGGGTGGGCTTACTCATTTGGTCTTTGTGTACACCTGCCCCTCTGTGGGTGGGCTTACTCATTTGGTCTTTGTGTACACCTGAGTACTTCGGAAGGCTTCCCCCTCCCAACTCCCACTCCCACCTTTGTTTGTCCTATTCTCTCATAATTTCTGTTTCGTGTATCCAGTCTCTGATCATTGAGGGATCAAGACATGAACTGATCAAAGAGGGTTAAGCCTCGTACCCAAGGGCTTCCTTGCAGAGATGCTCACATTCCTAACATAGCACGCTGGCTCTCTCTCCTTCACATGTGAGGATTTAAAAAACACTGGTGGTTTGATATTTCCCTCTACCCTAGGACTAAGGAGAGCACTTCTGTTCATTTTCATGGAAACAGTGAGTGAGTAGTCATGTTAGCACTTCACCACGAGAGCAGTTTCTGTAGAAAATCATTCCATGACTATGAATTATGCCTCAATAATTGAATTGGAAAACATGGGAAAAGATTGGGAAGTAACTATTGGTCCATAATTACTAGGAATCCAAACATTTGTATAATTTTAGGATTTTACTCCTGTTATTCTTTTTTTTTTTTTGCCTCCACCTGAGAACATGTGTTCATGGGGGCTTTGAAGAATAATAACTTTTAGGCTAGCCCTGACCAGTGTGGCTCAGTTGGTGGAGCATCCTCCTGCAGGACAAACGGTCACTTCGATTCCCTGTCAGGGCCCATGCCTGGGTTCTGGGCCTAGTCCCCGGTTGGTGGCATGCAAGAGGTCACTGTTTTTCTCTAACATCGATATCTCTCTCCCTCCCCTCCTCTCTCTCCAAAAATAAATAAGTAAAAATCTTTACCAAAAACAAGAATTAACTTTTAGTCTAAATTCTTATCAGTAGCTGTATAAATCCTTCCTACTGCTTAAACTTACCCCCTTTTGTTTTGACAATTTTTATCAGCTGGGAAACATAGCCTAAGCACAAAATACGGTATGTTACAAATATCAGGAAACTGTAAGTTGAGAAAATTTAATGAAGTCCTTTGTCGTCAGGCACAATGGGAGGTTTTGCAAGTATTCTATCAAGGTCATTTAACTTTGTTTCCAATGAGTTTCCATTAACCAACAGTGTCTTTTCTAGAGTGTGGTGAGTATTGCTCTTTCTTCAGTGAAATCTTCTAGGTGGAAGCATAAATTATCTCAGAGACACTCAACTTTTTCACTTCACAGAGAGACCCAGTAGGAAGGTTTCTTTCATCTAAACAAGGTGTACTGCATACCTACAAATAACTAGCATTGGAACTTCTGCCTGCCTGTTAGCAGCACATACTGGGGCTGTTTACCAG
>VMDR010015064.1:0-12906 GCA_007922815.1 Macrotus californicus | reverse complement strand
GTCCGTGTGTCCTTTATAATTGGTCCTGTAAATCCTTCACCCTTTTCCCCCATTACACCCTCCCCTCTCCCCTCTGGTCACTGTCAACCTGTTCTCAATTTCAATGTCTTTGGCTATACTTTGCTTGCTTGTTCGTTTTGTTGATTAGATTCCTGTTAATGGTGAGATCATATGATATTACTCTTTCACCATCTGGCTTATTTCACTCAGCATAATGCTCTCCAGTTCCATCCATGCTGTTGCAAAGGGTAGGATCTCCTTCTTTCTCTCTGCTGTATAGAATTCCATTGTGTAAATGTACCATAATTTTTTGATGCACTCATTGACTGATGGGCACTTAGGTTGCTTCCAGCACTTGGCTGTTGTAAATTGTGCTGCTATGAACATTGGGGTACATAGGTTCTTCTGGATTGGAGTTTCAGGGCTCTTAGGGTATAATCCCAGCAGTGGAATTGCTGGGTCAAAAGGCAGTTCTATTTTTAGTTTTCTGAGGAAATTCCGTACTGTTTTCCACAGTGGCTACACCAGTCTGCAATCCCACCAACAGTGCACTAGGGTTCCCTTTTCTCCACATCCTCTCCAACAATTGTTTGTTTATTTGTATATGATGGCCATTCTGGCCAGTGTGAAGCGATATCTCATGGTGGTTTTAATTTACACCTCTCTGATGGCTAGTGATGCAGAGCATCTTTTAATATATCCTCCTTGGAGAAGTGTCTTTTCAAGGCGTTTGCCCATTTTTTAATTGGATTTTTTGTCTTCCTGGAGCAGAGTTGTATGAATTCTTTGTATATTTTGGAGATCAAACCCTTGTCCGAGTTATCATTGGCAAATATGTTTTCTCATATAATTGGTCCTCTGTTCATTTTAATGCTGTTTTCTTTAGCCATGCAGAACCTTTTCAATTTGATGAGGCCCCATTTGTTTATTCTTTCCTTTAGTTCCCTTTCTTTTTTTCTTGATGAGTCTGCTTAAAGGCTTGTCAATTTTGTTTATCTTTTCAAAGAACCAGCTACTCGATTTATAGATCCTTAGAATTGTACTTTTAGTCTCTATGTCATTTAATTCTACTCTGATCTTGATTATTTCCTTCCTTCTACTTGCTCTGGGCTGTCTTTGTTATTGTTCTTCGAGTTCTTGTAGGTGTAGGGTTAGGTCGTTTATTTGAAATATTTCAGTTTTTTTTTTAGGTAGGCCTTATTACTATGAACTTCCCTCTCAGGACTGCTTTCACTGTGTCCCATAAGTTTTGGGTTGTTGTGAGTTCATTTTCATTTGTTTCCAGAAACTTTTTGGTTTCCTCCTTGATCTCATTCTTCACCCATTCATTGTTTAATAGCATGTTGTTCAATCTCCATGAGTTTGAGTGTTTTTGAGTTTTCTCCTTGAGGATGGTTTCTAGTGTCAGTCCCTTGTGGTCAGAGAATATGCTTGATATGATTTCAATATTCTTGAATTTGTTGATGCTTGTTTTGTGTCCTATCATGTGGCCTATCTTTGAAAATGTTCCATGTGCATTTGAAAAGAATGTGTATTTTGCTTCTTTGGGATGAAAGGCTCTATATATATCAGTTAAATCCATTTGATCAAAACATTGTTCAATTCCACAATATCTTTGCCGATATTTTGTTTCAAAGATCTAACCATTTTTGACAGTGGGGCGTTGAAATCCCCTACTGTAATTGTGTTGCTGTTAATATCTTTCTTGAAGTCCTCCAAGATTTTCCTTATGTATTTGGGTGCTCCTATGTTGGGTGCATATATATTTACAATGTTTACATCTTCCTGATGGATTCTTCCTTTGAGTATTATAAAGTGACCTTTTGGGTCTCTTTTTATGGTCTTTGTTTTGTAGTGTATTTTGTCTGATATGAGTATTGCTACCCTGGCTTCTTTTCTTGTCCATTTGCTTGGAATATTTGTTTCTAGCCCTTCACTTTCAGTCTGTGTAGGTCTTTTGTTCTGAGATGGGTCTCTTGTAGGCAGCATGTGTGTGGGTCATGCTTTCTTATCCATTCAGCTATTCTATGTCTTTAATCCATTTATGTTTAAGGTTATTATTGATAGGTACTTATTCATTGCCATCTTTTCATACCTGTGTTCCTCTCTCTCTCACTCTTTTCCTTCCTTTCATAAAGCAGTTCCTCTAGCATCTCTTGCAGAGCTGGTTTGGTGGAGGTGTATTCTTTTAGACTTCTTTTGTCTGGGAAGCTCCTTATTTGGCCTTCCATTGAAATTGATAGCCTTCCTGGGTAGAATACGCTGGGTTGCAGGCCTCTGATTTCATTACTTGGGATATTTCTTGCCATTCTCTTCAGGCTTGGAGCGTTTCCATTGAGAAGTCAGCTGCTAGTCTTATCGGGGCTCCCTTGTATGTTACTCCCTGTTTCTCCCTTGCTGCCTTTAAGACTCTCTCTTTTTCTTAGAATTTTGCCATTTTAATTATGATGTGTCTTGAAGTGGGCCTCTTTGGGTTCCTCTTGATTGCGGCTCTCTGTGTTTCCCATATTTGTATGACTTTTTCTCTCATTAAATTAAGGAAGTTTTCCATCATTACTTTTTCAAACAGGTTTTCTATCCCTTGCTCTTCTTCTCCTTCTGGTATCCCTTTTATATGGATATAATTATGTTTCATGTTATCTTGCAGCTCCCTTACCACCTGTTCATTCTTTCTGAGTCTCTTTTCCTTTTCTTGCTCTTTCTGGATTTTTTTTCTACCTTGTCCTCCAACTCGCTGATTTGATCCTGTTTCATCCAGCCTGCTTATAATTCCTTCTAATGTGTTTGTTATTTCAGAGATTTTATTGTTCATTTTTTCCTTCTTTTTGTTTATAGTTTCTATTTCCTTGTTCATGCTGATGTATTTCTCACTCAGTTCCTTATAGTTGTCTGTGAGTTCCTTGAGCCTCTTTATAACCATTAATTTGAATTCTTTATCTGATAGTTTGGTCACCTCCATTTCAGTTAGTTCTTTTAATGGGGAGTCTTCCATTCCTTTTGATTGCAGGGGTTTTTTTTATCTCCCCATTTTAGGTGATTCTTTTTGTTTGTTTCTTTGCTTCCTGATGTTTCATTTTGCTAGCTGTCTTTGTAGGGTAAACTTCTATGGTAGGAATTCTGTGAGGTTCACTGGTGTGGTCTCTTTGATCTCCTTGTCTAGACACTCTAGGTTTGTCCTTTCTTCTGTTTGTGTGGGCTCTCTTGTACTTGGGTTTTTACCTCTTGGTGGTTCCTTTGTTGGTGGTTTTTCTCCTCCAGCAGGTATGCTGATGTTGGCAGCTCCCACCTATTCTTGTATGTGATCAGTGGCAGGGGGTAGGCAAAATGGATTAACCCTTTCAGTACGAGCACTCTTTCTGCCACAACACTCCCGCTGTATGAGGTGCTGCACCGAAAACATGCACATAGCACATGGTCAGTCCTCCTTTGTGTGAAGACTTTCCTAACCTTATATAAGATCTATGCTTAATAAAACAATGCTTTTTTTCCAAGTGTTGTTTGTAACTTCAATATTAAGAGATAGTTATATAAAATTAATCAATTATATAAGTAAAATTTATAAAAATTATATACAGATGGATACTGGATATATCCGGCGCTCATCCACACAGGTCATCAGATGGGCGCCAGATATATCCGGCACCCGTGCCGAAAGGGTTAAGACAGTGGGAGAGTATTTTATGGGATTTAAAGTACCAACAAGTAGAGAAGAGATAGGAGATCCTTTGGATAAGTACAGTGTTAACTGTGATATTTCACCCAACTAGCCACTTTCATAAAAGGTGATAGAGAGATAAGACTCTTGTTGGAGGGGAGGAGGATTGTGAGTTAAATTCAGAAAACAAAGCTGTTGTGCAAAGTTAGATGATGAGATGTAGCGAGAGTAAAGGATAGAAAGTAGGTGTAGTGTGAGAAAGAATAGAGTTAACCACAATAATAATAATGCTCTGGATTGAAATGAAGTGGGCTAAGATCAGAGAGGGTTGCTGTGCAGTGTGTACAATTGTATGGAAAAACAATAATTTCCAGTAGTACTGGAATCACAATAATATGACAAGAAATATATGATATGGATAACCAGAATAGAAAGTACCCCATCAAGAGTTGTGTTATTGGAACACCGGGGAAGTGATAGGAGGAAAATTAAAATACAAGAGAGAATAAGGAAAACCAGTCAAACAATGCAATTAAACAGGGAAATAAAATGAGGAAAACTAAACATAAGGAAGAGAAATAAAAACATACAAACAAAAGTGTCAAAAATAATGAAAAGATAATAATAATACACATACACAAAATGTCAGCTCTATGGGATAGCAAAGTGACATTTGTCTGTTTCTCAGTTTTGGGGATTAGCCTTGTGCTCCCCCTTTCAATCTGTCTCTGGACCCTTTGTAACTCCACTTTATTATCTCACTTGGGGGAAGAAAAAAAATGGGAAAAAAGAGAGGATCCAAAAAGAAAAAGATAATAATAAGCCTCCTGCTGACTTTAAACCTGTTCAGCGAGTTCTGCTGGTCTTCCTAGATACCACCAGAAGAGGGGGGCTGGGCTTCGCTTTTCTCTCTTCCTATGGTTTTCAGACGGTGGGGACCAGCTCTGGGTCCCAATATTCACAGTTTCCCGGCCTCTGGCCCAGGTCCTCCATGAGCTGCCAGGCTCAAATCAGTCACTCAGCTGCTCACAGCTGATCAATCTCCAGCGCGGAGCCTGAGACAAGCAGGGTGCAGGGTTCTCCTCAGCCACTCACTCTGGGCATGCGGTGCGAGACCAGTGGGGCACACGGTTCTGCTCACCTACTGTCTCTGGGTGCCCAGTGCAAGATAAGCAGGGTGCACGGTTCCCTCTGCTACTGTCTCTGGGTGCTCAGTGCAAGACAAGCGACGTGCACAGTACCCCTCAGCCACTCTGGGCGCGCACAGCTGAAATCACCCTCGGGGTGTGCCAGCTACTGCTGCGAGTTCCTTACAAAGCAGCTGCCCACAGTTCTTAACAAGTACCTGGCTTTTCACATAGCCCCACTTTCCAACCAGCCTGGAGACTGTCCCAGTCAGGGTCTGACACAGCCCAGCTCCTCCCTTCTCCAGGTGTCGCCTGGCACCCCAGTTTCTCTAGTACCAGCATCCACAGTCCCAGCAGGTGTATACCTCCTCTGTGTGTCTCCCACTTTGTCTCTATTCGCCCCAGTGACTTCCAGCATCCAAGTCCCTCCTGGTGCCAGGCTGCCCTCCCTGCTCTGGTTGGGGGGGAGCTGGTGCTCTAACTCTCCTCATATCTTTTGGTAGGCGCCTGGCCAGGGATCACAGCAGCCTAGGTCCCTGCACAAATCCCAGGGATCTTACCATCCCAGTACAATCTCCTCACCTGTTTTTCAATGTCCTCTGCAATTTTTTGCCTCCAAACTTCATATAAGCTGGGATTCCATTGGCTGTTCACTCTGTTCCTCTGAAGATTGGCTGGGTGTTCCAGCTGGGCACAGGGAGATCTGGGCTCCGCTCCCAACGACCTCACCGCCATCTTCCCCCAAGTCCTTTTTTAAATATACATTTATAATTTTTCTTGAGAAAATTTTGCAATTGTCAATTTTTAAGTGGTTACTATAATTTGCCATCATTCGCATCCTCAATTGTTTTCAACTTCCTAAACAAAGACTAGATTTCTCCATGATGTGGGGAAAAGGTTGGAATGTGGAAGAAATATTCTTCAGTTTGAAGGGGTACAAATTACTAGCTTTTCTAGGGAGTCCTCAAGTTTTGGTTGCTCACTGTTTTAATTATATATTCTTTTTATTTTTTACTTGGTCAAAATTGGCAGGTTTGCATAATTAAAGTTTTCTAAGCCTCCAGAAGATTCTGCCACAGCTACAATTTCTCATATATACCTTATACTCTTTCTTGCTTGGGATGAGGAGAAAGCTATGAGGAATCAATGAGCTTTCTTGATTTAGGGGAGGAGCCTCAAGATTTCTTGAGGGTCCCCTAGCCCAGTGACTGAGCTGAGTTCAACAGTCTTAGAACATCTGAGAATGCTGAGATGCCAGTGAAGCCAGTGAAGCCAGGAACACACAGCCAAGATCCCAGGTTCCTGCTGAGCCATTACCCAGGGACCACGGGACACACTAGGACAATTGTGCCTTCTTCAGCATACTTCTCCCAAGTGCCAGGGAAGCCTGTGCTATCATAGGTTGAATCTGTGGTTTCTGCCACAGGCTGTAGAGAGGAAGGAATACTGCCACCTGATACAGTTTGGTGTTCCCAGAACCATATGCTCACTCCCTACTTCAGAGAAGGCCAGTCTACAATCAAGGAGAACAAAGATGAGAAACGGAAAGAGATCTCAACCCTGTTCAAGTCCTGGATTCTGGTTATTTTGAAGGGCTATTTATATTCACGCCCTCAGGCTCTTGTTTATTAATTCTTATTTTATCTGGGGAAGAAGGGCAAGTACGTGGGTTCAGTTACCTGCAGCCTGCACATAGTCTCCCCCTAATGAGGGTTATCAAATTTCATGAAGAAACCTGGTCTGTCTGCAAGTCTACAGCCATTGGGTATAGAGACAGTCTTTCCCCAAGAAATGGAGAATCTTCCATCTTGCTTCAGGCAGACAGAAATTTAATATAAAATTAGGAGCCCCACAATAAAGGTAACATTCACCCAGGGAAAAAAATTTCAGTCTCTTCCATAGCACCTACTCATTACCATAAAAACATATTCTCCATTGCAGCCTTCTGGAAAGGTACCTCCACCAGACCTGAACTGACTTAAGTGGCAGGCATGAACTGCAAGTGGGTGAGGATCTAACTGTAGACATAGATTTCCAAAGAAACTAGTTTTATAATATTTATCTTCTCCTTTACCAAGTAAATCATTTGGTCTTTATTTATATGATTTTCCCTCTCCCTGAAAGAACGTTTAGGGGAATACCTATGAAAGCTTTTCTGTTCTGTGCTTTGGTTCTTCAACATTTGGAAGACATAGACTTTTCAGTCTTCTACTCTCATCAAGCTTAATGATGTGTATTTGGTTTGTTTGCTTTAACTAAAAAACAAAGGATAATAAGTAAAAATTATATTTGGCATCACATTCCTTTTAGGATATTACTTCATCTGGAGAAATGCCATGATTTCTAATGTTGTTTACAGCAAGGGGCCCAGAGTAAAAGCAAAGGAAATTAAGATTTATTTAGACAGGATGTGATAAAAAGCTAGTTCAAAAATATAAATGTTTTGCCCTCATTTGCATCTGGAAATGTTTAATTTTTCTATGAAAATATTTACATAATAGTCAGTTTTTGGTTAGAAGAATGTTAGCTGATTATAATTTCACAAGAAGCTGCCCCTTTCTTCAACAGGAGTGACAATTCTAGGACTCTCCTTACTACAGATGCTGGTTAGAAAAGTGCATAAAATATAGAGTTTAGCTACAGCTTTTGATTTTCTTTTTAACAATAAAATAAAATGATTTCTAACAGCATTTTAAAAATTGAGATATAATTTGCATACCATAAAATTCACTGCTCTAAAAGTACAATTTCATGATCTGGGGTATCATTGGGCGTGATAAAGCTATGCAACCATCACCACTATCTGATCCAGAATATTTTCTTTTTTAGAAACCCCTCCCCTGAACCTCTACCAGCCACTTTCTGTCTCACTTCACAGTTTTGTTTGAATTTTTCATGATCCATATAAACCACAAAAATAAGCATTATATGCTTATATATGTATAAAAGGGGCAGTAAATAAGACCAGAGAATTAAATAAATTGCTGATAAATATACATATATGTTTAATACATATAATAAATGTCATAATATTTATTTGTTCATTTGTCATTTAACAATTGATTATTCAAAATCTTTTATCATTGTAAGGATACGCTAGATGTAGGGGCACATACAAAGACACACATTAGAGGAAGCAAGACAACAAATTAAAGTACAACAGAAACCAGTACAATAGAAAAGACCATGTGATATATAGCAACCACATGCCATACTCTGGTGTCAAGCCCAGAGTAGAAAAAGGTAAACTTTATTTCTGATAGTGTAAAAGTGCTTTATGTAAATACAGTTCACATTATAAATGATAGAGAATATATTATTGTTTCTTTAGAAATAAATGGATAATGGAACAATGAAGGGAAGGAAACTGGGACTCAAATCAATGATTTAGAGTAGAACAAAGAAATAAACATTCAACCAAAACACAATGAAGAAACAGAAGTTTAAAAAAATGAGGAGAGGCTTAGGAACCTCCAGGACAACTTTGAACATTCTAACATCTGAATCATAGGGGTGCCAAAAGGAGAAGAGGAAAAGCAAGAAATTGAAAATTTATTTGAAAAAATAATGAAGAGAACTTCCCCAATCTGACAAAGGAAATAGACTTCCAGGGAGTCCAGGAAGCTCAGAGAGTCCTAAAGAAGTTTGATCCAAGGAAGCACACACCACGGCACATCATAATTACATTACCCAAAATTAAAGGGAAGGAGAGAATCTTAAAAGAAGCAAGAGAAAAGGAGACAGTTACCTACAAAGGAGGTCCCATAAGACCATCAGCTGATTTCTCAAAAGAGACCTTGCAGGCAAGAAGGGGCTGGCAAGAAGTATTCAAAGTCATAAAAGGCAAGGACCTACATCCAAGATCACTCTATCCAACAAAGCTTTCATTTAGAATGGAAGGGCAGATGAAGTGCTGCCCAGATAAGGTCAAGTTAAAGGAGTTCATCACCACCAAGCTCTTATTATATGAAATGTTAAAGGGACTTATCTAAGAAAAAGAAGATGATCTAAACTATGAACAGTAAAATGACAAATTCACAACAATCAACAGCTGAACCTAAAAAAGTAATAAAAACAAAAATAAACTAAGCAAACAACTAGAACAGGAACAGAATCACAGAAATAGAGATCAGATGGAGGATTGTCAGCAGGGACAGGGTGGAGAGGGTAGAATGAGGGAAAAGGTACAGGAAATATGAGTTATAAATGGTAGGTACAAAATAGACAGGAGGAGGTTAAGAATTGTATGGGAAATGGTGAAGCCAAAGAACTTATATGTTTGACCCATGGACATGAACTAAAGAGTAGGGGGGAGTAATGTGGGTGGGAGGGTGATTGTAGGGCAGAGGGGAAATAAAGGGGAGAAAATAAGTGGGACAACTGTAGTAGCATAATCAATAAAATATACTTAAAAAAAGAAAGAAATGGGTAATTACATAGGGTGAATTGTTTTCCCTTTATAATTTCCATGTCATTTCTTTTTTTCCCAGACTTTTTTTTATTACTGAGGTATAATTGACATATAACATATTAGTTTCAGGTTTGTAACATAATGATTCAACACTTATGTATATTGTTAAATGATCAACACAATAAGTCTAATTAACATCTATCACCATACATAGTTACATTTCTTTTTCTTGTGATCAGAATTCATACCACTTACTAAAGCTTTACTCATGGAAAACCTAAGCCAGCAGGAGGAAATTTATTCAAGTGCCAAATTCTACTCTTCCATAATGAAAAAGTATTTTAAGTCCACCCACAATATATTGTTTGTCCTCTGCTTTACCAGTTATCTATTTCTGGAAACAAACTACCCAAATATTTAGTGGCTGTACCAGTAGTCATTTATTTTGCTCACAAATCTGCAACTTTGGCAGAGCTCAGAGGAGACAACACATCTATTCCACATACCCTCAGCTGAGGAGGCTGAACAGGGAGACTCTTCTTTTCAGATGGCAGGCAAGCTGGCGCTGCTAACTCGGAGTCCATGAGGCTGTGGGTTGGGTCTCAGTTCCTCTCCATATAGGCCTGTCAATGGGCTGCTGGGCTGCTGCTGCAGGTATCTCAAGAACAAGAAACAGAAGCTGTGGGTTTCGTCGTAAGGCCTGACCCGGAAAGTGCCACAGAGTCATGTGTGCCATATTCTATGGTCAAAAAGTTACAGAGTCCAGATTCAAGAGGAAGAGAACACAGACCTCACCTCTAGATGGAATGAGCATCAAAGAGTTTTGGGAACATGTTTTATAATTGCTACATTAGCAATTTTTATTTTTTGGCATGGTATGTTAAGTCTACGTGGCCTATTCAGAAACTATAATGCAAAGAAGGAAATCCATATATACACATATGTCATGTACCCACCTTCAGATCTGGAAAGTGACTTTAAGGTCAAGTGGAGACTGTTGGAAAAGAGGGGTGAAGGTATAGAACAAGGATGCCAAAGTGATGTAAGTAAAAAAGGAGACAAGTGATGATCAGAGATTAAACATTGAGATCAAAATCAGAAGGTTATGGGGTAGAAAAACCATCTGAACTTGTTTTCCTTTTCCTCTCCCAGATCTGTGCACATCAAATTTAGGCACTCGGTATCCGTGGAAATTTATATGATAAAGGTGGTATCCTAAATCCCTGGGTCAGAGGTGGACTCTATAATAAATAGTGCTGGAATAACTTTGCAATCATTTGGGAAAAGATAAAATTAGATCACAAGAATAAACTCCAGATGGATTAGAGATCTAAGTGTAAAAAATGAAACCACAAAGCAGAGAAAAGGCCTTTTTCACTATGATTCAAAGTCCACAGGCTGTAAAAGAAACGACTGGTAAATCTGATGACATAATTTTTCAACTGCATAGCAAAAAACACCATCAATAAAGTCCAAACACAACTGACAAGCTGAGAAACAATCCTCGCAGCCTGCTGCAGACTATACAGGTTACCATTGATTGCAGTCCACAGCACTCAGAGAATGACCAGGTCTCAAGCTGCTTTAACGTCTAATAGAAGCCAGTTTGAATGTAAGCTGCCAATTTGAATGCACAAATACACGTAGCATGTACTGAGTGAGGACAGTCGGCTAAAGGAAAGCATGATTCTAGAATTGCAGGAAAGTTTTATTATATTAAGAATCACAGCATAGCCAGTCCAAAAAATGACAAATACCAAGTAATCTCACTTATATGTGGAATCTAGTGAACAAAATAGAAACAGAGGCATGGACACATGGAACAGACAGACAGCTGTCAGAGGGGAGGGGGATGGGGACTGGGTGAAAGAAGGTGAAGGGATTAACCAAAGAACGTATTTGCATAATCCACAGACACAGAAAACAGTGTGCTGATGGCCAGAGGGAAGGGGGCAGGGTGGGAGTGGGGGGAATGGGGACATCTGTAGTAATGTCAACAATTTTTTAAAAAGAAAAAAAAAAACAGCATAGACTTTTTGAAAAAATAGTTGAGTCAAAGGAATATGTTTCTCCTCTGAGAGAGATCATGGAAAATGTATTCATTTTTTCATCCAGCTGGTATTTTTTGAATGCCAATTGTGTGCCAGGCATTGACTAGGGGTTAAGGAAAAAAATACAAAAATGCAATAGGATAATCAGCATGCCCCCTTTACACTTTTTTAAGCCACTGGATTTGGTTTTTGTTTCCCAAATGGATATTCCTTCTGTGGGTTATAAAAGAAACAAATGCTAGGAGGTCCGGCCAAGATGGAGGCATAGGTAGATACACTGTGCCTCCTTGTACAACCAAAAGAAGGACAACAACAAATTTTAAAACAAAAAACACCCAGAACTGACAGAAAATTGAACTGTATGGAAGTCCGACAACCAAGGAACTAAAGGAGAAACTTTCATCCAAACCGGTAGGAGGGGCGAGACGGGCCGGAGAGGACTCGCGTGGGGCGGTGGCTGGCGGACCGGGGAAGGGGCGACCGGGAGAGATGGCGGTGACCAGGAGAGGTGGCGGTGACTGGGAGAGGCAGCAGCTGTGGACCGGGAGTCCCACTCCCTTGTGTGGATAAACCGAGAGGAACAGCTGGGGAGCGAGACAGACTCCGCAACCCAGAGTTCCAGCAGGGGGAAACAAAGCCTCAGAGCCTCTGATTGAAAGCTCCTGTGGGGGCAGAGGTGGCGGCAGCGGCAGTGGGAGGGAATCCCAGACTCACAGGAGAGCTCGTTGGAAAGACCCACAGGTCCTAGAGTGTACATAAGCCCACCCACCCGGGAACGAGCACCAGAATCAGCATCAGAGGGCCCAATTGGAGTGGGTCACGTGGAAAGTCACTGAAAACCTGCAGAGAGCAGAGCAAGCACCATTGTTCCCTCTCAGACCCCTCCCCCACAAACAGCGTCACAACGCAGCGACGTGGGTTGCCCCGCCCTGGTAAACACCTAAGGCTCCGCCCCTTACTAAGTAACAGGTGCGCCAAGACAACAAAAATGGCCCAAATGAGAGAACAGATCAAACCGCCAGAAAAAATACAACTAAGTGACCAAGAGATAGCCAACCTATCAGATGCACAGTTCAAAACACTAGTAATCAGGATGCTCACAGACTTGGTTGAGTTTGGTCACAAATTAGATAAACAAATGAAGGCGACAATAAGGGAAATGAAGGCAAATGTACAGGAAACCAACAGGGATGGGAAGAAAAATGGGACTCAAATCAATGCTGTGGTCCAGAAGAAAGAAGGAATCATTCAACCACAACACAATGAAGAAACAAGAATTCAAAAAAATGAGGACAGGCTTAGGAACCTCCAGGATGTCCTTAAAAGTTCCAATATCCGAATCATAGGGGTGCCAGAAGGAGAAGAGGAAGACCAAGAAATTGAAGACTTATTTGAACAAATAATGAAGGAGAACCTCCCCAATCTGGAAAAGGAAATAGACTTCCAGGGAGTCCAGGAAGCTCAGAGTCCCAAAGAAGTTGGACCCAAGGAGGAACACACCAAGGCACATCATAATTACATTACCTAAGATGAAAGATAAAGAGAGAATCTTAAAAGCAGCAAGAGAAAAGGAGACAGTAACCTACAAAGGAGTGCCCATCAGACTGTCAGCTGATTTCTCAAAAGAAACCTTACAGGCAAGAAGGGGCTGGAAAGAAGTAT
>VMDR010015063.1:0-22747 GCA_007922815.1 Macrotus californicus | reverse complement strand
TGTGTGTAATGAATAGTTTTTAAAAATGCTACTTGCAAACTTTGTTTGCTTACCTGCTTCCCAGTAAATGGCATTATTATATAATGATATCTTAAAGAAGGTATCAGCATTTTGCACTTGGTTCAGCAAAGTATTCTTCCAAATATTAAAAAGAAAACACTCCCCATAACCATGGTTCTGTCTTTGTTCTTCTTGTTTGCTTAGCTTGTATTTTAGATTCAATTGTTGGTAGATATGTATTTATTTTTTGATGGATGCCAGATGTGAGGGTGGTATAGGGAAATGAGTAAGGAGGTGAGGGGATTAAGAAGTACAAATAGGTAGTTACAGAATAGCCATGGGGATATAAAGTACAGTATAGGAAATGGGGTAGCCAATGAACCTACACGTGACCCATGGACATAACAATGGTGTGGGGATGGCCTGAGGGAGTGAGGGGGTGCTAGGTGGAGGGGGACAAAGGGGGAAAATTGGAACAACTGTAACAGCATAATCAATAAATATAATTAAAAAATAAATAGTAAAACATATTCCAACTAAGGAATGCATATATAGTGTATTTCATAATCTGTGACCTATAAGTTTCTAAATTCTACATAAAAATTCCTTCTAGAATAGTCTACTTTCAGTATTCAATTGGCTTTTTATTCTGTAAAACCTATAGTGAAGTGTTTGAACACTCTTAAAATTCATTCGTACCAAAGGGATTTTTTTGGAAACTCACTTCAGCAGATGATATAATACCTGAATAAAATCATTACTAATTATGTAATAAATATTTATGACTGCAGATATAAAATAAAACCTATTATTGTAAAAAACACTTTTTATATTTTCATA
This sequence comes from Macrotus californicus, assembly GCA_007922815.1. NCBI lineage: Eukaryota > Metazoa > Chordata > Mammalia > Chiroptera > Phyllostomidae > Macrotus > Macrotus californicus. The sequence continues at coordinate 21,907 of VMDR010015063.1, read as the reverse complement.
AGTTTAGTGTTATGTTTGAGATTAAGATTTAGATTTAGGGTTAGCTTAATTAAAAAATTTAAATATGTTTATTGATTTTAGAGAGAGAGGAAGGAAAGAGAAAGAGAGAGAAACATGGATGTGAGAGAGACACATTGTTGGGTCGCCTCCCCTATGTGCCCGACCAGAGATTGAACCTCCAACCCAGGTATGTGCCCTGACTGGCAATCTAACCCCCAACATTTGGTGCTCCAACCAACTGGCCCACCTGGTCAGGGCATCAGTGAGCCCTTTCTGAGCCATTGATGCAAATGTTCAAATAGGGACATTGATTTAGCATGATACTTACAATACAAAATATTAAATTGACATTATAAAAACATATCATAAATGGTAGAAAAATTCATTAGCAGAGGCAAAACTGCATTGTCAACTAAAGAACAGAGAAGAATTGATCAACACACACATTGTTGTACGTACAACTTTTTAGAAGGCGAGGGTCACTATACAGATAACAAGATTTCTGTGAAAATCAAATCATTTCACATCTGTGTTGCTGAAATGCTGGTTAACATCATTGTTCCATTGCTTGTTCTTCTGAAGCTTCCATGTTATGTGAGGACCACGTGACTGACCACTGAGGACCAGCAGACGTCTGGAAACTTCGCTTCATGAAACCGGCTCCCCACGTGTGAGGGAGAGAAGCTGAGGCAGCCTGTGACTTAAAATTACACAGAAGCGGAATGGTCGAGAGAAGCTGCTGACCTTTACCTGGTTTTCATGCATGGTTTTATTGGAGGAGGTAAAACATGATACTTTCTTTTCCATATTTGAAGGCTTTTTATTAAGTGTCAAAGTTTGAAAACATCTATGGTGATGATGATGCTATTAGAAGTTACTGGGGGTGGGAGAGTTGAATCTCATAGCACTTTTTTTTCAGTAAAATACTCTTTTAGAAACTACCTACATCTTGTGTTTGTTTTAAGAAGGAACACCTTAATCTTCAGTTTCGAGGAAGTCTTCCAAACGTGTGTTCCAAAAGTATTATGTCTACTTTTTTGTTATTATGCTATTAATCAAGAAATAAATCTTTCTGAGGACATTTCATATTTTGTGCTGTTAGAAAAGGAAAGCAAATAAAAGCCTTCAAATTGCTTAAAAATATATTCAAACTTGGTGGAATCTTTAGACATTGATAATAGCCGTGGCTTTTGGTTTCTGCATATTGAAGGAATTGGATACAACAAAGTCAAATAAAACCTGTTTGTGTGTGAGTGGAACGAAAGAGAACTCTGTACACCATTCCCTTCGTAACACTGTGTTTTCTTGGCTTTGAAGTAGAAATATCTGGTATTTCCAGCTTGGACTAAGTCACAGATTTCTAATGAGTTTTCTGGACATTTGCTTTGACCTGATTCAGGTCAGCCAATTGTCTTTTCTTGTAGGCAAAAAGCAGAGGAACAGGAGGCAGGCCTTCTTTTGCTCATTAAGTTTTCAGTGAGTGATCTTAACTCGAGCATTTCTAATTAAATTGTAAAGATCATTAGTATGCACCATTAGCTGAGGTTTGTCTTTGACTTACAATGCTCTGACGGCGGTGCCAGGTGTACTCCTGCGCCCACTGGGGCCGAACAATTGCTGCTCTTGGCAAGGTCTCAGAGCAGGCGGGCGTTTGTCTGCTACCTGAGCTGCTGGTGACAGCTGCAACTCTGTCCGGCTCAGGAACAAGCAGGAGCCAAGAGGAGTAACAAACTGCAAAGACAGCTTTTCCCTTTTACTGCCGCCAACCCCCAGCCCTGGCGCTGCTCAATGAACCTCAGGCAGAGGCATGCTGCAGCTAAGGAAGACATTAAATCATGGTTTAAAGTCATTTACTGCCCTCTAAGTTATATGTATATTTATATGGTGGCAGATTTCTTTTTCCTTTTGGGTTTGAGGAATTCAAGTATCTAAGCAATCCCAGTCATGCAAAACATTTTATTTACCTTTCCCTAAAGATGAAAGTTACTTTTAGTACATTTTAAACCGAGATATTAGCTGAAACATATTACTAATTGTAGTGACTAAATTATTTAATTTTGAATATGAACATTATTGTTTTTATTTGCTTCTTTATGCAATCATCTGAACTTCTGACCCATTTCAACTAAGTTACAATATAATCAGTGCTTCTGTTAAAGTATTTGGAGCTAATAGAAGTTATTCTTTCAAAATTAAAACTGCTGTATTGCCTGGGGAAGACCTTTTTGGGGGTATGATTTCAAATTCAGTTAGTCTCAGTAGCAAATACTTATAATTTACCTTTTTGATCTTATTTACCTTTCATCTTACTGATCAACCTTTGATGAAGAAATATGAACTTTGACTTTATAGTATGGCTTTATATAAAATCCACCCACAGTTTAGAAAGTTGGAAACTTTGAAAGCTCACACCGTGCTAAGGAAGAAGACTATTCCGCAACGTACTTGCTGTATTGAAGGTGCTGGGTTTCAACCCGCATTGTAATTAAATGCTCAGTCCACAAATGGCTGTCAGTAAGTTAAGGATATCAGGAAAGATGATCATCTACCAACTATGACAGAGAGAAGAAGCGGTAGAAATAGAGTTGAAGTCAAGAAAGAAACATAGTATAAATCACTTTCTTTTGTAAGGAGTATAGTTGTCCAGTTTTTCATTTAACTACAGCTTTTGGAATATTTGGAAATAGGCCCAATTACTGCATGCATTTTCAATAAAGATGATTTTAAACTAAAAATGAATGGATTTGATTGTCATACTTTTATAATACTTCAAATTTAAACATAAATTTGAAAAAGTTAGATTATGTATTCCACTGCCATCAGGGTTCAGATGCAAATAATTTCCCATTTAAAAGTGTGTGTGCATCTATAATGACCAAACGATCCCTCTCAGTTATTGGGCAAGCCCAAAAAGCCAAGGCAGCATCTAAAAGTAAGTGTAAAATTGAAAGTTCTATGAAGGAAGACCTTGGGTAACACAAATAGCCAATTTACCCCAAGCTGAGCTTATCGGAGCCTACAAAACCGTAACATCTAGAACAATGGCTCTCAGACTGGAGGGGCATCAGGACCACGTGGAAGGCTCATTCGGTGGATGTGGTGGGGCCCCACGCTTAGAGTTCCCGAGTTCCAAGGTGAGGCTGATGCTACTATCTGGGAACCCCATTTTGAGAAGCACTGCATTTAGAAGATACCTCTCCAATTTTAAGAAAATATATATTATTTTTCGTCTTATTCCAGTTTGTACTTGGACTAGAATTTTTTAAATCTGTACCTTATCAGAAAAACGAAATGACCTTAACATTTGTAACATCATTATAAGATGCTGTCAGCATTTATTTTCACACCAGGTTTCACATGCCAACAAACACATGTAACATATATAACATACATTATGTTTTTATAGATGTAAAATATCTATCATCTAGCTCTATTATCTAACAAAATACTATGCTGGATTGGTTTAAGTTCTGTTAAACTTCTCAATATTTAGTGATTTTGAATTTGAAGTTGGAGATAGCGGTTAGAAAAGTTCTGGAAGCTGGAGGAAAATTTCTGAGGCTTTAATAACACAGTTTCTCAGGTTAATCTCAGTGACCTACCATCAACTTTTACAGGGAATTGGTGAGAAAACATTGTAGGATATTGTAAAGGCATCAGATTTCTTGAATAATTTTGCCTTTTTATGAAACTATTTCTGCATTATGATGGTCTACTCTCTGAGACCGATGATATTTTAAACCTATAAAGCTAGTTATATGTGAATAGTTACTTTGGATTGTCTCATCTACGTGTTTGGTTTCCTTTTCCCCATACTATGCACTTTTTAGGCCAGTCCTTCCCAGTCCAAGCAGAGCTTCAAATTTACAGTCACAACTGTAATGTCTGTAAAACCCTGCCTGGCAACTGGGTGGATGGGAGCAGATGTTGGGCGAGTTGCTGTGGAACATCTGTTTGAGCTGCCTGCAGCCCCTTGCTGTGGACTGCTGGGGTGTACGCAGGGTTCATGCTCTTTCTCCTTCTCTGGCTCCCACTTGCCCATGCTTGATTAGAGATTTAAAAATCAAGGACCATTTAAAGGGCTACGCTTTCTAGCAAAGGAGATTCCCCTAGTCCTCCCAGGAGACGGTCTGCCCTCCAGGGGAGGGCAATGCCGTGACTGCGGGCAGGCTTTGGTGCATTTGCTCTACATCTGGAGATGGGCTACGCAAACAGTTTAGACTCCAAGTATTTATTGGAAGATAGCCTCCAATTTTTTTTCCCCAACATGGTTTTGGTATTTGGGATGTGGCAAATTTGCATGTACTTCTGAAAGCTCAGCACCCTACATCCCCTGCAAAGCATGTTAATTCTTTGATCAGAAACTACAGAGGCGTGATGGTAATGGGATTATAGGTGTGGAATGAATTCAAGAGGTGGAGGTCATATCCGGAGGGAGACCGGGAATGTTTCAAAAAGAAAGGTGACACATGAGCAGGTTGAAGCATACATGTGTAATTTTAACTGCAATCTGTTAACTTGTTAAACATCCAAACAAAATATTTCTATGTTTTTTTATATAAACATGTAGTGCATATTGTTCTGAAATGTTCTTTTTTAGACCTAAAAATATATGGTGGGCTTTGTCTAATGTGGCAAATATAGATTTACCTCATTCATTTTAATAGTGGTCCAGTTTTTTTGTTGTATGGTTGAATTTAAATTAGTTTAACCAATCTCCACTGGTGACTTTTGCTGTTTTCATTTTGTTGCTGTAGCAAATGATATTGCAATGACCATGTGTGTGTTTTTGTATACATGGAGGAGTATTTCTGTAAAAAGATTCATCAAAACTAAAATTTCTGGGTTAACATGTATGCATATTTGGCATTTTGAGTTACTATTTAATTGCCCTCTAAAATTCTTATAACAATGTAAAATAGCACCCACAATATTCTATAGTAACTTTTTTCACTCCCTTGCTTACTAATAAGAGGATATGATGATTGATAAGTAATATAAATTAGATATTTTGATTGACATTTATATAATGATTATTGAAATTGTCATCTCTTATATGTTTAGTATTTTTTATTTAGATACATTTTATTTATTTTTCCTTTTTTTGTTGTTGTTAAAGTACAGTTTTCTGCCTTTTCCCCCCACTCCTCCCCACAACCCCAGCCTTCCCCACCTCCTTCCCCTGTTTCCACCCCCCCTTATTATTGTCCATGTATCCTTTATAATTGTTCCTGTAAATATAAGTCAGGACACCATAAAAGTCTGAGAGGAGAACATAGGCAGGAAAATCTCAAATATTCCACGCAGCAATATTTTCACTGATATGTCCTTAGAGCAAGGGACATAAAGGAAAGAATAAACAAATGAGATCTCATCAAAATAAAAAAGCTTCTGCACAGCTAAAGAAAACAGCATTAAAATTAAAAGAGAACCAACCATATGGGAAAACACATTTGCTAATGATACCTCAGACAAGGGTTTGATCTCCAAAATATATAAAGAACTCACACAACATCACTCTAAGAAGATAAGCAACCCAATTAAAAAATGGACAAAGGACTTGAACAGACACTTCTGCAAGGAGAACGTACCGAGGGGTCCAGAGGCATGTGAAAAGATGCTCAGCATCGCTGGTCATCAGAGAGATGCAAGTTAAAACCACAATGAGATGCCACTTCACACTGGTCAGAATGGCCATCATAAACAAAGAACAAACAACAAGTGTTGGAGAGGATGTGGAGAAAAGGGAACCCTAGTGCACTGTTGGTGGGATTGCAGACAGGTGTAGCCACTATGGAAAATAGTATGGAATTTCCTCAGAAAACTAAAAATGGAATTACCTTTTGACCTGGCAATTCCATTGCTAAGATTATACCCTAAGAGCCCTGACACATCAATCCAAAAGAACCTGTGCACCCCAATGTTCATAGTAGCACAATTTACAATAGTGAAGTGCTGGAAACAACCTAAGGGCCCATCAGTAAATGAATGGATCAAAAAACTATGGTACATTTTCATGATGGAATTCTACGCAGCAGAAAGAAAGAAGGAGATCCTACCCTTTGCGACAGCATGGATGGAACTAGAGAGCATTATGCTAAGTGAAAAAAGCCAGGTGGTGAGAGAGAAATACCACATGATCTCACCTTTAACTGGAACATAATCAACAAAAGAAATCAGCAAACAAAATACAACCAGAGACATTGAAATTAAGAACAATCTAACAATGGCCAGAGGGGAGGAGGGAGGGGCTAATGGGGGAAAAAGGTGAAGGGTTTATAGTATTTTTTAATAAAATTATTCATTGCACATGATTATAAAATTATTTTCTATTAATATTTTAATACTTGCATATTAGTTTTGTTTTTCATATTCATACCAATAAACTTGTGAAATCTACTTTTTCGTAAGGCATAAGGCAGGTTTCTAAGTTTATTTATTTAACAAATAATTAACAAATGTTTCCAATACTAGTAATAAAGTAAATAATTAACCCAGTGATTTAAATTACTACCTTTATATTATAAGAAAATTATCTTATACTGAGGTCAGTGTCTGGATTCTCTCCCATTTCATCTGAACAAGAAACTTCACTGCTGGCCAATCTTCTGTCTGGCAGGCATTGTAAGGAGTGCAAATTTTCCACAGATCAAACGGCCTGTGGAAAGACCCAGGGCCATGGGCAGTGTGTTTTGTGAAATGCAGACTTTTTGGAGGGTTAGAGCTTTAAGTTTAGGACAAAAAGATTGCAAGTATCTCCGTAGTGTTTTAATCTGTAACTAAATCAATGAAGAAAATCAGTACCATAAATAAAACACCACTCTCCAATAGAAGTGTAATATTTATACGCTCAGATTTGCTTTAGGCCATCGTACTTGGACTTATTTCAGCCTGTGTTATTTTTCTTCGAAGGCCAACATGTTCCAGTGTAATGTTGTAAGAGGACTTTACCTTTAACTCTTTGTTGTCAGTTTTTCAAAGTATGTTTCTCTGGTTTTCATCTTTTTCCTTGGGAAAAAAAAAAATGCTGGAAAAGAAAGTTCTGGTGTTGCAGTTTTTGCCCGTATCTTTCCTGAATTTTAGTTTCAATATTCTGATGAGGAAACTTTTCAGCTTTTAAAATCTTTTCATTTAGTCGCAGGAGCAGGACTGAAACCTACATCATGGGACGGTGGGCAGTAGGGCACTCATGTGGACAGACATGCTGTTGCTCTCCTTGTCATTACTTTCTTATCCTTAATCCTGACTTTCGCAAAGCACACATACTGCCCTGCGTGCTGAAATACGTCCAAATGTCGTCCATGCAATTCTCAACCCTGATTCAAACAAACAAACAAAACTCTCAAAACAAAAACCCACTTTTTCTTCCTGGTTAGAAACCAGTTTTTACTCTTTCTTTCTTTCTTTCTTTCTTTCTTTCTTTCTTTCTTTCTTTCTTTCTTTCTTTCTTTCTTTCTTTCTTTCTTCCTTTCTTCTTTCTTTCTTTCTGTTTCTCTTCTGTTAGGGATCTAGATTGCTGCAGGCAAGAAAAAACGTTTCAGAAGTTATTTTGACGTATATCAGCAACACTTTCAAAATTTAATCATTAAAAAGTAATTAAACTATAATACTGTTTATTTTTAAATTACTGATTCAAAATCACACATCACAATGTAAACTGTGTTTCTAAAACATCGTGCCTCCCTAGACCAAACAAAAAACCCAACAATTAGTTGATTTACTAATAAAATCAACATACTATTCTACAACTCTAAAACATTCACTGAAGGGAATTTAAGTTTTTTGTTGAAAGGTTAAGGCTTTTTCTAGTATCTCAAGTGTGGTATGCAGTTACTGGGAAAATGGGATGAGGGAATGTTAAGAGAATTCTGTTAATGATTGGTAGCTTCAAAGCCCTACATTGGAACACCATGTAAATATGCCAAATTGACTGTTGCAGAAATAGACAACTTGTGGCATTTTGGACATTTTCTAGATCCAGTGATGTCAGACCCTGGAGGCTGTGGGAGGTCTGATGCAGAAGCAAGTAAACAGGTCAATAAGAAAACTGATCACTGAAAAGACTGAACTCTAGACAATGGCATCTCTGACCTCTTAAAAGGGTCCACCTGGGTTTGCCAAATATTTTTATGCCTTCCTGTGACTCAATCTCAGGTGCTGATCAAAGTACCCTGTCAACATCTGGAAATTCAGCTTCTGGGATGGTGCTGAAGGTTTTGTTGTCATGATGCCTGATGCCTGGGGAATATTACTTAGCATTGCTGGCTTGAGAACCACCAGTATTGTTATGAGGTAGAGAATCTGCTTCCTTACCATCCTCTCCTGGTTCTGGGAAATAAGAAGTACGTGACTAGTTTCTTTCAAGAAAGTTTTTTTTTTTTTTTTTTGGTTTGTTTGCTAGTGAACTTGAAAAGGAATCAGAGAGCAGTCCTCTTGGTAGTGAGGTGAACGGGGAGCCCAGGGGAGAAAATGACACAGTTGAAACAAAAAAAATGCAAAAGGACTTCATGAAGACCATTAACATGAACCCCAAACAATAGAGCTGCAGCTTAGGTTGAAGGTTTGGGGATGTCTTACACTTGCTTTTCACCTTTCTATTTATAAAAGGTCAGCAAACAAGCTGCAATGTGTCTTTGTTCTGAGAAAGTATTGGAACCTTGTTAATTGTGGAGAGTAAGCATGGCAGGAAAAGGGAAAATAAAATTTTAAGTATAATGGCGCATGCTGGAAACACATGTTGGCAAGCACATGGGGTTCTGGCATCTGGAGAGAAGCCTTCGTAACCATCTGCTTCTCAGAGGTTATTTTGACAATTTTCGCAGCCATTCCAGTGATTCACAGGTCTGGGCTAAGATGTGTTAGCAAGCTGCTTAAAAAGGTGCAGGTACACAGAGGCAGCTGCTGGGTCTTCTGTCCGTACATTAGTTCCATCATTGTGGGTGTTAATCACCTTAAGATTGTCCCTGTGCCAGGATTTCATCATGATGCTAGGTGATGTTCTTGCAACTGATACATTTTTTCCAGTTTTATTTACCAATACACTCATTCCCCCTCCTCAATTAGTTATTCCTCCCTGGCTGTGATCTGTGGGACACGTGTGAAGGAACTCACGCTTTCCTGTGCTCAGCTGCTGGTCCTCCTTGGTGACCTCCAGCTCTTCTTCACTTTCTCATGTTACCTAATGTTTCCTGGGAATTTTGATAATCACCGCATGCTTTTTAGTAATTAATGTGGTGTCACATGATGTTCTAATGAGAACACATATGCACAGAAAGTCAGAAGATAGGGCCATCATAAAGCAATTATTAATATGTGGTTAATCATAAAGAAATGTATTGACCAGCATGATGAATTTTGTATGTTCAAACATAAAAAGTTGTCAGTATAAGGATGTGATAGAAGAGCTTGTGGGGGAAAGGAGAATGGAATAGTCTCTGAGGCACCACTGAGAAGTGTCCTTCATCTGAAGCATGTATGTTCTAGGGCTGCCCACCCCTCCTTATTCCGCTTCTAGGACCCTATTCTATCTTACAGAAATATTGTATACTCATAAGGCTGTATATGTTAATTGCAAGATTATTTGTACTGGAGAAATATGGAAAGCAACCTAAATGTCAGGCAATAGAAAAATGGTTAAGGGAATTTTAGCAATGCCGTACAATGGAATATCATATAGGGACATGCAGCTTGTAGAGTGTGTGGCTTGCCTGCCCATGAGTAAAGGCATGTCAAGCATCCCCTCGGCTCTGGCATTTTCTTCCATCTCCCCAAAGCTAGAGTGGCCCTGCCAGGCCTTGACAGACTGCAACACAGTACAGCATAACATAGTTGTATTTTTATAAAAATATGTATTTTTAAACATGCAAATATAGAGAAGATATGTGTTATAGTCAGAAGGTATGTGTCTCCCCAAATCTATGTGTTGAAGCCCCAGTCTCCAATGTGGTGGTATTGGAGGTGAGACCTTTGGGAGGTAATTAGATTTAGGTGAGATCCTGAGGATGGTCACAATGAGATTAGTGTCTTCATAAGAAGAGAAGAGAAGGAAGGACAAGTGTTGCAATGAGAGAGGAGGTTTTGGCTTAACGAGGTCCTTGTCAGGATAGGCTTCTCTTGTACAGGGAAGAGCCCCTGTGTTATCTGTTACCCTCCTCTGGTGAGCACCATAAGACCAGTCAAGTTTTACAGGATGCTATGAACCAGATGTGAGCCTCTACCTGCTTCCTTGAGCTCTCAAAGATCTTTAACTACTGCAGGGGGTTTTTATTAGTGGTTTGGAAAAGCTTTTAAGAAACACACAGATCAGATCCCACTTTTATAAGTAATTCTTATTTGTAACAAATTATGAAAACTAAAAACAAATGCTCCACAAAATGCCCTATCCTCAAGGATTTACAGATAGTGGAAGTGATGGTGTAAGGTGGTAAGTACAAGCAAAAGGAATTTTAACATATTTACTAAAAATGTTTTTAATATGTTTATAGTTATTAATAAACCACAAAGAAAGAGTCTATCATATAAACAGATATATGTACTTTTCTAGTTTTTTAATTCTATTATGAAAAACTTAAACATATCCAAGATTCAGAGAGAATAGTGCAATGACTCTCCGGGTACCCATCACCCAACCTGAATAATTGACAGCACCCTGTCATTAGTTGCCATGTGGGCTGCAGTTTTCTCCTGTAGCATTGTAAAGAAAATCCCAGACATGATCTGACTTTGGCCACAAATAGTTGTGCATGAAAAGGACACTGAAACAAAGATAAACCAAATGGTATGTCTGCATATTTGTGTATGTTTTTCCTAGTTATTGGAATATTCTAAAGAAAATCTTAGATAAATATCACTTTAGTCATCAATACTTTCAATAAAATGAACATTGAAATAAAAAATGAATGAAATGATATGTCTACATACATTTTATATGTTGTTCCTAACTTAAAATGAGTTATCTAGGATTCTCACTACAGCCATTAATCAAATAAACTGAGAAGAATAATTTGCAAAACAATAGATGTTAAAGATCTTTGAAAAGCAAAAGTGAAGTCTACAAAAAGAAGTGCTTCTTTTGTAAACTACTGTTTGCTTTACAAAAACTAGTACAGGGTCCTGACACAAGACGTACACAATTTTCTCACATAGCATTACTATCCATTAGTCAGAAAATAAGAGCAATGAAAATAATGCTCAATATTTGTTCACACTGTCAGAAACTGGAAAGAATATAGAGTCATCCATAAGACAATTCGATTATTTATTTATTTAGTTAATTTTTTTATTTTTTGAGATACATTTGACACATAACATTACATTAGTTTCAGATGTACAATATAATCATTTGATATTTGTATATATTGCAAGACTCACCACAATAAATCTGTTTGATATTAATCACCTCACATAGTTACAATATTTTTCTTGTGATAAGAACTGTTTTTTTATTTCATTTTATTTATTTAATTTTGGAGAAAGGGGAAGGAAGGGAGAAAGAGAGGGACAGAAACATCAGTATGAGAGAAAGACATCTATTGGTTGCCTCTCATCTGTCCCCAGCGGGGGACCTGGCCTGCAACCCAGGCATATGCCTTGGCTGGGAATCGAACTGGCAATGCTTCAGTTTGCAGGACAATGCCAAGCCCACTGAGTCACACCATCAGGACATGATGAGAACTTTTAAGATCTCTCTAAAAAACTTTTAAATATATAATACAGTATTCTTACATATGAGTGCCATGCTGTAGCTCACATCCCCATGACTTATTTATTTTATAACTGAGAGTTTGTTTCTTTTGACTCACTTTACCAATTTTGAACCCTGCGTCAGGCAATCTGTTTTCTATACCTAGGAGTCTGATATGTTTGTTTTAGATTCCATATTTAAGTGATATTATACAATATCTTTCTTTCTCTGTCTGACTTATGTCATTTAGCATCATGCCGTCACAGTCCACCTATGTTGTCACAAATGGCAATACCTCCTCTTTTTTATGGTTGAATAATATTCTATTGAATGTATCTGTTGTATATACATTTACATATACAAATTTTCTTTATGCACTCATCCGAAGATAGATACTCACATTTTTCCATATCTTGGTTGTTGTAAGTAATGCTGCAGTTAACACAGGAGTGCAAGATATCTTTCTGAGTTAGTGTCTTCATTTCCTCCAGAAGTAGAATTGCCAGGTTATATGATAGTTCTCTTTTTAATTTTTTGAGGAACCTCTTTTTCCTAGTGGCTGCATCAATTTTTTATTTTTTTTTGTAACTCTCTTAACCAGCAAAGCAAAATCTTCAAATATATAAACAGCATTTACCGGGTTTTCTTCACTTACTTGTAGTTCTTATTACCATGGACTAACAATAAAGTGGGCCTGCAAATTGTTTCACAGTGGATGCTGATTGTTGTGCTTATTTCTCATTTGGTTTGCTGGCTCAGTTCAGGGAAGCCTGACAGACCCCTCAGCCCACTTGCAGAAAGTGGTGCCTCTTGCTTTTTTCCACAGTTAAACACAGTGGCTGGTTTCAAACCCTCAGGTCTGCAGGGATGACCTTGAACACTAGGATATAAATAAAACTGCTCTATCCCCCATCACTAGACTAGAAAACCCTGTGAGAAGCTGTTTCCATCTCAGTATTTCATGAATCACTGTGGGATTGAGATTTATTATTGCCTCCTCTTTCTGTGCTTTTCAGTGTCTGCCAAGCTTTCAACTTTTGGGCATTCTGTTACCTTCGTGCCTAGCATTGTTTCACACTGGTCACCGCCCACATTGTTTTACCTTCCAAAGGCCTGTCCTCACATGACTGCATGAGCAACTGGCTCTTGCTGAGGTTTTGGGAGTAATCCAAGAATAACTGTCTCATCACTGTCCTAATTGTCTCTTGCACACCCCTGTCCTCTGCTCACCCCACTGGCTCTGCTCACAGAGGGCCATGGCATCCAGTCATCTTGTTGGGTATTTTCTTTTCTTTTTTTCTCTTTACATGCTCATCATCTCCCTGCCTTTGAAGCTTAAGTTTCTCCTTATACATTCTGTTAAATCATTCCATTTTCTTTGTGTGATGTATCTGGCAATGAACCATGCCTGAGTGCTTCACTTTTTATATTTAGGAAGGAGCATTTCTAACCACACAGTGCCCCAAAGGAGAATGATTACCCACAGGAGATGAGGGCTCCAGTCATGTGCAGATTTAAATGGCATTTTTTATCCCGTTGGCTACATATGCTTTCTTTTCTCCTCCCCCCTCTGCCTTCCCCTCCCCCTCTTCCTTCTCCTTCCTCCCTCCTTCCTCCTCCCTCCCTCTCTCTCTCTCCCCACCCCCCTCCTTCTGTCTCTAATTATCAACCTGCTCATCTGCCTACGCCTACACAGTATTACAAATGTGTGAGGAATGGCAAGCTCACATACACATACACTGAAACATTACCTTGGCTATTGCTGAATTCACTTTACCAACAGACACATAATAAAATACCAAGTGGGCAAGATAACTCTTGTAAATGTGGTAAATTTCTCACATAAATTGCTTCTCATATATACCCCTCTTAATCATAAAGTAGAGGGATTCTATGAAGATTATTTTATAGTTGGGAAGTGGAAATTATCAAAAGTCTTCACAGATTATAGAATTTGGTGGGGGAGGGGAGAGAGAGAGAGAGAACCCCAAACAGAAGTCCCCTTACAACATGGTCACTTTACCTCTGCTTACCTACCTCCAGGAATATAAGCTTCATTTTCTTGTGGGAAGGTCAATTTAATTTTTTAACTTTACTTTTCAATTATAGTTTTACATTCAGTATTTTCTTGCATTAATTTCAGGTATACAGAACATTGGTTAGACAATCATGTACTTTACATGTGTTCCCCCAACATTTCCAGGGCCCTTCTGGCACCATACATAGTTACCACAATCTTATTGATTACATTCTTTGTGCTTGCATTACATGTCATGACTTTTGTAACTACCAGTTTGTGCTTCACCTCTTCTACCCATTCCCTCAACCCCCCACCCTCTAGAAACCATCAGTCTGTTCTCTGTATCTATGGCTCTGTTTCTATTTTGGTTATTTGTTAATTTTGTTCTTTGGATTCCACATATAAGTGGTAAGCAAATAAGACTACATCAAACTAAAAAGTTTTTGCACAACAAAGGAAACATCAACAAAACAAAAAGGCAACCCACTGAATGGAAGAAGATATTCACTAATGATACATCTAATAAGGGGTTAATATTCAAGATTTATAAAGAACTCATACAACTCAACACCAAAAAACACAAACAATTCAATTAAAAAATGGGCAAGATACCTGAATGAATGGACACTTTTCCATAGGACATACATATGGCCAATAGACATTTGAAAAGATACTCAATGGCATTACCCATCAGACAGATGCAAATTAAAACCACAATGAGATATCACCTCACACCAGTCAGAATGACAATCATCAATGAATCAACAAACAAGTGTTGGTGACAATGTGGAGAAAGGGGAACCCTGGTGCACTATTGATGAGAATGCAGATTGGGCAGCCACTATGGAAAACAGTATAGATGTTCCTCAGAAAATTAAAAGTGGAACTGCCTTATGACCCAGTGATTCCACTTTGGGACATGTATTTAAAGAAAACCAAAAGAACAATTTTAAAAGAATTTATGCACACCTATTTCATTTCAGCATGATTTACAATCACCAAGATCTGGAAACAGCCCAAGTGCTCTTCAGAGGATGAGCAGATAAAAGAGTAGTGGTACATTTACACAATGGAATATTACTCAGCTATAAAGAAAGAATAAAATTTTACCATTTATGACCGAATGAACAGATCTAGGGGGTATTATGCTTTTTGAAATCAGTTAGCCAGAGAAGGACAAATAGCCATTTAATTTTTTCAGTAGTCCTAATTGTAAATGTTTTCTTTACATTGTCTCAGAATTTGAATCTTAATTTGTAATATTATTATCAATTATAATATTATTTTCTACTCATTGGTCTTGAGTTTATTCTCTGGAGTCTCACAAAGTTTACTTATTCTTTCAAAGAACTAGAATTTCAAATATTTGAAAATAGTTCTTGTTAATCTCCTCATCAAGTCATCCCTTCTCAGACTAAAAACCTCTTTGTTCCTTGAACTGCCCCTTTCCCGTTGTAGCTTCCAGACCCTAATCCTCCTGACTGCAGCGTTTCGGAGTCATTTCCTTTCTTCACTACTCACTCTCAGATGCTGTATCTGGCAGAATGACTTACACAAAGCAGACATTTAAATACTGGCAGAATTTAATTTAACCGAGCACCATACTCGATCCAGTGCCGAGTCCAGAGAAACTAACCCCATCTTTCATCTGGGCATTACGCTTTCATTAATACAATATAAGACTGCATTTGCCTTATTATAAATCACATGGGTTTATAACAATATAATAGCTCCTGACCTTTTTCTCATAACCTCACATTTCTTCATCTGAATTTAGTCATCTGATTTCCTGAATATAAAGGCAGAATTTTACATTTATCCTCCTAATTTTATTTTGTTGATTTCATTCCATATTTTCACCTTTTTGAAACCTTGAATCTCTATCCCATTATCAAGGACATCAGCTTTTCCACCACTGTTTTGGTCACTTATAAATGCATTAGGTTTGTCTTTCAGCTTTGTTCATGGCTTTGATTATTTGTGTAAACATCCATTCCAATCATGACTTGTAGCCTGTATTTCTTTGCTTCTGGCTCTGTCTGGATCACGTGTATTTTGGAGAGATTACAGGATATGTATTACATCTGGTTATGCACAAGAATGTGTCATCTGTTGTTTTCTCCCTTTCCCCTTCTTATGTGTCTAATGAATATTTCCATACATGGATTCCCACTGCTACTGTCACTCAGCACTCAGGAGAGCAGGACCACTTCTCCCTGTTCCCAGGCACCAGGAGCTGGAAATTGCTGTGATGGAGGACTCTAAGTTTCTCAGACACTGTGTTCTCTGCCAGAACCTCCTGCCTTTGCTACTGACCTAGATCACTTAAGGTCCCACAGCTCTGAGTGTTCAATAGGAGGATAGGAGGCAAATATCTCTTTCTAACTCCAGTGTTTTATGTGCCCTAATGTCTGAGTGTGGTTTTACAGAAACTTTTACAATTTTGTTTTTTACTTGACAGTGCTGTCCAACAGACACCATCAAAGTATGTGTGGCTTTCAATGATCAGATTTTGTTTTTACTTGTGGGTTTATGGATTGGCAATGGTTCTGCTGGGCTCAGAGGATCCACTGAGCTTGTGGGCTATGGCTGCATCCAGATCATGCCAGGTATTTTCTCCTTTGGGTCCAGCACTTCCTTGGGAAATATTCTTCTCATGGAAATGGCAGAAGATTAAGAGAACTGAGTGGAAACAAATAATGCCTCTTAAGACCTCAGAAAACAATATAAATTCTGTCCACAACCTATTGGCCTAAGAAATAAGAAAGTCACATGTCCATAAAATGTATGTTACACATAGTGAGCCATGACAAGGACAGAGAGGAAAGGAAATCTTGGAGACAAATCTTTTATTTTTTTTATACAGCTTTCCCCCTCATTCTCTTATATACTACACAAGTCCAGAGAGGCCAGCAGAAAAATCTCTTTGACAAATACCCTATTAGAATCATCTCTTCACCCTGAAGCATAGAGCTGTGTTGCTGAGTCAAGCCTATTTTTCCTCTTCCTTTAAAATATGTTATCTTTTTTAAACTGTCCTAGTGAAGAGATGTCAGAGAAACCTGTCACCACAGTTCACCAGGGGTGCCCAAGCCCATCTGAAACCAGTAGTTGGCCTGTTGATGTTTAAGCTGAGGAGAACTTTGATTCCTTTGATATATCTAAATCAACATACCTGTGGAAAGATGTGGACTTCATAGGATACAACTGTAAAGCAACTGTATTTTTCCTCCATCTGCCTTTTAATCTGCTCAGGGCACTGCTTTCCTTGCCACTCTCAGATAATAGACTATCCTCCAGTCATTATTGTGTATTAGGTTAACTGCATTTCGGTAATTAGCATGTTCAGTCCAGTACAAAATTCAAACTCCAAACTTCATTCTGTTTTTCCAGCTTGGGTCATCTGTGGCTGCAAGCCTGCTATGGAGTGGCCACTTAGTCAACTTCTCTGTTTCCCTGTTCAGTGTCCACCCTTCCTCCCCCTCACTAAGAGGCCCAGCCCTCCAGGGTTGGACACAGGTCAGGAGGAGAGGTAATGGGCAAAGGTGGTACTGAGGAAATCTAACATTGGTTTCTCTAAAGATGCCGAGATAGACAATGAGATGTGATGTTATAGGAAAGCAGAGGGGGCAGCAGGCTGAGCATATTCACTGTTTTCTTGACGTACAAGAAAGAGAATGTCACTTTCTCAGTGGGGAGAACTTTCCTTCTTGTTTCACTGGAGAGGGTCCAGACCACGTAACCTAGTCAGTGTTGGAACATTAATGAAATGGCTATGAGTGCATTTAGTGAGACATCTGAAAACTGAGCAAATTCCATCCTTCTCTTTACCAAAAGACAGGAAGAAAATTTCCTTATTAAATTGAATTTAAAAATTTCTGACATTAAGTTAGGAACCAAGGATCTCAACTTCAAGGAAGTTATTTTAAACAAATAGTAGTGAAGAAGTTGAATTTTTAAGAATCAAAAAATATATTAAAGCTATTTATATGCAGAAATAAAATTCTTTTTTTACTTGGCTTTTATATACCATATGCGTTTGTGTACATGTACATTATGTGTGTGTGGATATGGATGTGTGTGCAGATGTGTGTATATGTTTAGGGGGTTGTCTTGAAGAGGAAAAACAAGATGAATATCTGCTACTTTCTAATCCTATGAAAATAAAAAATGAGATGTTATTTTATATTGAGGCCCAGTTATTATATTGTTATAGAACTCTAGATATCATCTATATGAATATGCCTTACCAAATATGGAAATGATCAACTCAAAATCTGGATTATGAGGTGACTTCAAATGAAAAAATCATGTCAGACTTTGAATGTCCCATTGGGGTGACTAGGGTAATCCCTATGGTTATAGCCCCTGAATTGAGGTCTCCAGAGTTCATTGGACCATTTTGTAAAAGGTTCAGATTTTGTAGCCCTTGAGATACATCCTACTCACCATAGCACAAATTAGGTAATTGTATCTGCAGTATATCAATCCCTCATTTGTTAAAAGTTCCATCACACAACAGGTTGAGTTCCTCTTGTCATGATTAATGTTTAGTCAGTGTAGAGACAAGTGTAGGCTCCATATTTTCTGTAGTGATCATGCTAGTTACCTGCTGATCTGTTGTCAAGTACAGGTCAGAGTAGTATTATGATCCAGGATAAAATAAGATTGCTGCAGAAATTCATTCCTAGGATAAGCAATTCAAATAGCAAAGGGACAGCACTATGAAAATGGAGCTAGAAAAATCCAGTTCTCCCCAAGAGCAGTCCTTTTTCTACCACAGGAAAGATCCAGAACAACAGTCAAAAGAACTCTAAAAGTTGGAAAAAAGAGGGAAGAGGGCAGCTTAGCAGGCAATGATTACAATTGATCTAATAATGTTTAAATGGGCCCATAGCTATTAAAAAGACACCTCATTCAGAAGCCAATATAGATCCAGACTCGAAGGCAGGAAACTGCAAAGCTGTGATAAAGCTTTCACTACCAATAATTGCTCTGTGTTAGCCAGGAGGCTCAGAGTGCATCAACATTTCAATTATTGGGCTAAATTGGTTAATATGCTTTCTAAATAAAATGGCTTTTGAAGAAGCCAGAACAATTTACAACTTTCTTTCTTATAATACCTAACTTCAACCAATTTCAGATAGAGGAAATTGAAGTAATGACCTCCATTAAATTTTTCTTATTATCATGACGTAGGGCATTCTATTGATTTGCACACTTGTTATAGAAAACAAATGTGTTGGCCATTGATCTCTTCTAGTAAGGGGAAGATGTATTCAAAGTGGACAATACTTCAGTTCCTGTAGAATTATGTTCATATTGAAAGTGATTAAATATCAACTAGAGTCTTATATACCATGAGTTGCCAGAGGGAAAATAATGTTAAATGGTATTCTTAAATTCTATCATGATGTCATTTATCAAAGAAATCAATGGCATCAAAGAATTGCATATTAAAATGGTGTTTATACCTAAAGGAGAAAAAAAGCTGTTTTAAAAGTTTTATGGAGAAAAGGGAACCCTAGTATATTGTTGGTAGAAACACAGACTGGTGTAGCCACTGTGGAAAACAGTATGGAATTTCTTTAAAAGACTAAAAATGGAACTTGCCTTTTGACCCAGCAATTCCACTGCTGGGATTATACCCTAAGAGTCCTCAAACACCAATTCAGAAGAACCTATGCACCCCAATGTTCACAGCAGCACAATTTACAATAGCCAAGTGCTGGAAGCAACCTAAATGCCCATCAGTCAATGAGTGGATCAAAAAACTGTGGTACATTTACACAATGGAATTCTACGCAGCAGAGAGAAAGAAGGAGATCCTCCCCTTTGCAACAGCATGGATGGGACTGGAGAGCATTATGCTAAGTGATTTAAGCCAGGCGGTGAAAGACACATTATCTCACCTATAAGTGGAACCTAATCAACAAAGCAAACAAGCAAGCAAATATAACCAGAGACATGGAAATTAAGAACAAACTGACAGTAACCAGAGGGGTGAGGGAAGGGTGATAATGGGGGAAAGGAGGGGAAGGGTCATCCAGGAACATGTATAACGGACCCAGGGACAAAGCCAAAGGGAAAAGGGTTGAAGATGGGGGTGTATGGGGTGGGGGGAAATGGCTGGAAAATGGAGACAACTGTACTTGAACAACAGTTAAAAATGCAAAAATAAATAAATAAAAGTTTTGTAAATATTTTAACTCTGCTAAAAGTTCTTCAAGCCCTCGAGGAAAAGAAGCTACACACACAAAAAACAGTACTTTTGATAACCATAGTTCATTTAAAGTCTTACTAAAGTATACTTGCTAAGTAATGAAATGTACAAATATTAATTTTGGTTAAGAGCATGACGTTTGATACATTTGGAAGACTTTTTCTTTTGGTTGTACACAATGTATTTGATAGTGAAGAATTTTTTACCACAATACATTTCTATCACTGAGACATAAATGGATGTTTTCAAGGTTTGCATTGAAAATATGTTAATTCTCCAAGCTCTCAGATTCCAGGAAAGATACGACTGTCAAGAGAAGAACAAAGACGTTATGAGATTTTCTATATTCTGAAAACCTCAAGGCTGCTTAATTCGTGTTTTGTCATTCAGACAAAGCCAGAAGTCCATATTCTCTGATAGAATGTTTTCAAAGACAGAGGATTAGTGTTTGCAGAGATTTACCAGATGCCGTGTTTTATAGCACTATATGGTTAAGCTAATAAAGGGAATTAAAGTCAGATGTAAAGTTTCTCATTAATTTTTAAAACTTAAATTCAGTGCATACTTTCTTTGAATTTTGAACTATATAAAATGATTCACAATGCCCTAGTATATGAAGATTATTGTGCATTTGAAACATGCCTTCTTACTTTGAAATGCATAGGCTGTGCGACATTGACATCAAATTTAAAGAGCTTCTTGACATTGATTTATTCCTGTTTTGTAGTAAATAATGGGTGAAGTAATACTTGGGAGACTAAGGCTGTGCTTTGTTATCATCAGAAACACACTTCAAGATGGAGAATTATGCACAGGAAGTTTAAAGGGGAGTCAGCTCCACAGCAGCACCTGTGTGGGAAGAAGGAGGTACGATTGTTTGCATGAAGATGGAAATATTCCAGGAATCCAAGTAGCATTCTTTATTTCTCTCTGCTCTGTAAGTTTTCTCTAGTCTCTGGGCCTTTTTCATTCTTCCTTCCCAAGATCTGGTTGAGGTACTTCTCCCTGCACATGGCAAGAGGAAGATGACCAGTCCACTTCTCCATAGTTCACATCACTTCTGCACCAAGTCTTGAGAAGGAGAAAATTTGATTGGCTCAACCTGGACCAGGTGCTTATTTTATTTCAATTATCTGTAGCTAGAGTTGCAGGGTTACATGTGATAAACACGACTATGTAACTGCCCTAAGATAAGGTCACAGGTGACCTTCCATGAACAAAATTCACTTCTTATTGACAGAGGAGAGAGAGAACATGCAACAAAGAGAAGAGATCCTGCTGCTGGAACACTCACACCACCGTTTGTTCTATTCCAATTGTGGCCTGACAAATGAGTCCAACTGCAGGGCAGAGCAAGTGCTGATTTTTCTTCCTGGAAAACAGCCTCCCCCTTTTATGGTCATGCCACATCACTGAAATTTTAAAGTGGAACTAAATGGTTCTGCGAAGATGGAAACAGGGCCTGTTAGAATCCCACTTTGAGACTCAACTTATTCAGGCAGAGTCCCACTGGGCACAGATAATAGCAAATCATTTCTTTCTGTGCATTTGCAGCACTAGATCACTCCTGTATCCTGACTTTCTAGACTTTGGCTTAGCTGAGTTTTCACACACCGAGGTACAGGCTTCTCTTGTTTTTTTTCCATTTTGTATATGACTATTTTGTGAGTCATTTCTGTCATTTCTAGTTATATTCTTTTCATGTCTTTTTTTTGTATTTAAATATTTCTTGTTTTTATTTCACTGACTTTATTTTTGTTGAAATACCTGAATGGAATGTGGATTTTGTGAAATTTCAGTAACTTCCACCTGGGCTTCAGCTGTGTACTTTCTCCTGCTTCTGCGTGTTATTCAATCTGCCTTTTTTATTAGTTGCTAAATTTGATTATTTATATTCTTTTTAATGCTTTCCTTAACTTACAAACAGTAACATTTCCTGCTGAAATTGAAACCAGTATAATCACCACCACATACGAACTAC
>VMDR010015062.1:0-22754 GCA_007922815.1 Macrotus californicus | reverse complement strand
ACTACAGTCCACAGCGTATTAAGGTTTCCTTACTTTTTACCTAATGTCCTTTGACTGTTCAAGCATCACATCCAGGTGAGAATATAACACTTATTTGTCCATCTCTTTAGGTTCCTCTGAGCTGTGCAGTTTCTCAAACTTTACTTGTTTTGGATGACCTTGGTAATTTGAGGGAGGGGTCAGGCATTTTGTAGGATGCATCACTCTTGGACCTTGTCTTACATTTTACTCATTTTACTAAGGTTATGGGTTGGGGTAGGAAGACCACAAAAAGTAAATTGTCATTTTCATTACAACATATCAAGGGAACATACTATCAGCAAATGATTTATGAATATTGATGTTGACCTTGATTATCTAGCTAATGTGGTGTTTTTCAGGTTTCTCCATTAGAAAGTTACTCTTCCCCTCCTTTCTATATGGTGCTCTTTAGAAGGAAGCCCCTAAGCACAGCCTGCACCTAAGGGGTGGGGAGGTACACTCCTCCTCGTTGAGGGTGGAATATTGATGTAAATTTGGAATTCTGTACAGATTTATATCTTGTCTCTCATTTATTACTTTATTTAACCATTTATTTATATCAGTATGGACTCAGGATGGACTTTATACTCTGGGCTATCATCCAATAATACTTTATTTTGTTGCTCAAATTGTACCAGCTTTGACCAATGAAATCACCTGGGCATAGAGATTTCTTTCTTTCTTTCTTTCTTTCTTTCTTTCTTTCTTTCTTTCTTTCTTTCTTTCTTTCTCTTTTTTTTGAAGGTCTTAAACTACTAATTCAATTTCTTTCATAGTTACATGAGTATTCATTATATATTTCATCTTTTGGTTTATGAAATTTGTCCATTGTGTCCAAATTGTTGAATTTATGTATGTAGAGGTTTTTCGGTGGTGATCCTTTATCTTCCTCTTAACTTCTGCAGGGTCTGTAAATATCTTGTCTTGAACTCCTGATACTGGTAATTGACATCTTCTCTGTTTTTCTTTGTCAAGCTTGCTAGAGATTTATCAATTTTATAATCTTCTCAGAGAAACAGCTTTTATTGTAATTAATTTTTCTGTATTGTTTTTATGCTTCCAATCTCTTTAATTTCTGGTTTAACTTTATTATTTATTTCTTCATGCCTACTTTGGGTTATTTTGTTTTTTTTTTTTTTAGTTTCACGAGGTAGAAGCTTTGCTTATTTATTTAAAACTTCTGTTTTTATGCAATTATTTAATACTATAAATTTCTTTCCAAGCACTGCTCTGGCAGCATCTCATAGATTTTACTAAATTGTATTTTCATTTTTATTTAGACTAACATTTTTTATTCCCCTTTAGAATTATTCCTTGACTGATAGTTTTAGAAATGTATTTTAAATTACAGGTGTTTAAATATTTTTTCTGTCATTTTTCTTTCATTGATTTCTAGTTTAATTTCATTACGATCAGAGAATACATTTTGCATGACTGCAATTCCTGTATGGTTGTTAAAGTTGTTCAATGACCCAGAATATGATCTATCCTGGTAAATGTACACTTCAGAAGAATACGTGTTCTTCTGTCGCCGGGCAGGCCGCTTTACAAATGCCAGCTGTGTTCGGTTGGTTGAGAGAATTCAGTTTATCAGTCCTTGCTGCCTTTCCTTCCACTAGGTTTATTTTCCTGAGATGGGAGGGTTGAAGGCTTTTCTCCTCTCTTTAGTAACAAACCTTCTAAATTATAACTGGGCATTTTATGCCTAGCTGGAGGACACATTCTCTAGCTTCTTCGTAGCTGGGTGTGAACTGGTGATGAGGTTCTGGGAACGGGATAGGAGTGGAAGCGTTGTATGCCGCTTCCTCGTTTTACCGAGCGCAGTGGGACTACCTTACTTCGACCTTTCCTTCTTCGTCTGGGTCATGGGAAGAGCTAGAGCCGAACTGTCTTCATCCCACAGATGGACACACATACTGGGGATGGCAGACAGTTTTGTACCACCCACTGGGCTATTATGTGGGAAAGAAATACGCTTTTATCTAGTTTTAAGCTGCTCTATTTTGAGGGCTTTAAAATTCTTTTAACTTTCAAATTAAATTTATTGGGGTAACACTGGTTCATACTATTATACAAATTTCAGGTGTACAGCTTTACAATGCAACATCTGTACACTCCATGTGTGCTCACCAACTACAGTCTAGTGCCCTTCTGTCACCATATATTTGACCCCTTTCACCCTCCCCCTACCCTCTTCCCTCTGAAACCACCATTCTGTTGTCTCTATCTGTGAGTCTGTTTGTTTTGTTTGTTCGTTTGTTGCCTTTTGCTTTATGTCTCACATATGAGACCATGCGGTTCCTGTCCCTTCCTGTCTGACTTAGCACACCACTCTCAAGACCCAGCCATGCAGTCACAAATGGAAACAGTGCACCTTTTTATGGTTGAGTAATATTCTGTGTGTGTGCCATATCTTCTGTACTCGATCGCCTGTCCAAGGACACTTAGGTTGCTTACATGTCCTAGCCACTGTGAATAATGCTGCAGTGAACATAGGGGTGCACGTATATCTTTACAAAGAAGTGTTTTCAGATTTTTCTGGTAGATATTCAGAAGAAGGATTGCTAGGTCATATGGTAGCTCTACTCTTGGTTTTTTGAGGAGACTTCCTACTGTTTCCCATGGTGGTTGCACCAATTCACATTCCCATTCACAGGGTGACAGGGTTCCCTTTTCTCCACATCTTCAGGGTTTTTACGTGCTACTATTTTTAGTTTACATCTTACCAGGTACCAAAATTATAAGAACTTAATTAGGTTTATATATTTCATTGGGTAAAAGCCAAACATACAATTTTCAACGAAAGAAGTGAGTTGCTGGATGATTTATATAGGTTTATATAAATGTGAAAAGGTGAAAAAGAAAATTATATATTTCTTATATAAATAATAAAATTATGTAAAAACTGAGTGGTAAACATGTATATCATCCTGAGTTTATCTGAATTTTTTTATATGTTTGAAATATTTTACAACTCAAAAATAATTAAAAACAAAAGCCTCCATGAAGAAAGTGACATGTGCCTTGAAGGATATATAGGATCTACACAATCACATTGCATAGGTCTATATTAGTTTCCTGTTGTTGCTGTGACAAATTGCTACAGAACTAGTGGCTTGAAACCATATAGATTACCCTACAGTGCTGAAGGTCAGAAGTCTGGGCTAATATGACGATGTCGACAGGCCTGTGTTTTCCTGGAGGCTCCAGGGGAGAATCTATATTCCTACCTTTTCCAGCTTCTCGAGGTTGCCCTCTTTCACTGGCTTACAGTCCCTTTCCATCTTCAAATCCAACGATGGTGGGTCATGTTTTTCTCAAGATGTCTCCGCTCTCTGACTCCTCCATTTCTCTCTTCCCCATTTACATACTGTATGATTACATTGGGCCCACCTGGTATGAGCTCTATGTTAAAGTCAGCTGAGTAGTAATTTTAACTTCATTTGCAACTCTAATTCCCCCTGCCTATAGCATAATAATATTCACAGGGGACTAGAATGTGGACAACTTTGGGAAGCCATTACGCTGCCTACCACAGGGTCCATCAGTGTTCTTTGTTTACAAGTAATTGAAATTGTCTCTAATGTAAGCAGACAGGGAACTTATTAGGAGGGTAAAGCTTTAGCTCATAGATTACAGAAAAGCTGGGTTATTTTGTGTTGGAAGGATGTGAAACAAAGCAGTTCTGGATATACAGAAAGTAGGAAATAAGTGACAGTCTTTTTTGGAGACACTGCTATCTTGATGAATCAGCTCCAATTATGTGTTATTCCTATTCTGACTAAGATTTAAATCCCAGGAAGTAGCAGAATCTGACTGGCTTGCCTTGAGTAATGTATCCACACCTTAGCAAGAGCTGGGTTGAACACCTTGAGTGAGGGACCCATCAAGGTTGTATGCAGTGAGAGGAGGTTCTTCCCCAATGGGAAATCTAGGCTTTATGACCAGAAGAAGAAATGTATGTTAGGCAGGCAAAACAAGGCCCGCTGTAGTAGGGAGATTTATGTTGGGTAATAATAGCAGAGTCTGCTAGGTTTGCTGGAACCATAATAAGTGGTGTATTTTATGAATAAGTTTAGTTTGGCTAGCATGGAGATTAAATAGATCTTATGGAAATTAGGCTCAGCTGTGTATAACTGTCCCTGAGTGAGCAGGTGAAAGATCTTACCCAGTGTCACAGGGAATGGGCAGCTATCCAGTTTGGGGGCTTGAAGAATAATATGGTATGATCTAATGAATAATATGGTATGACCTGTAGTTAAGGAAGCTCAGGTTCATGGCTCTGGTAGCAAATGGAATAGGAAGTGAGATTCAGAGATACAGTTATGCCACTAATAGCTGAGAACAAACCTTACCTAGTTCTTTCCACACACTCTTGCATAAGATACTGAACTTCTAGTTAGTATAACACTAGTCTGATTTCCTAGAAATCAATTTCTCCAGATCTTTGAGAAGGAGAAAAGATTCAAGCTTTTCTGTGATGACAGAGCTAAAAGCGCGCACACACACACGCAGCATAACCCCCACAGTGACAACCACAGAAGCAAGCACGCACAGTACCTTCTTTATCCTACTCTCCTCCTCTTTGTCTGTCAGACCCCGTGATTACCTATCTCATTGTTCTTCCAATCCTGTAGCCATTTTTTCCACTTATTCAGTAAAGGAATTATACATTCATACTAGCCACATTCTTAACTAGAATATGCTCCAGATAAAATTGCTAGATGATTTTCAAGGAAAGTAATTTTTAAAAAAAAATTCACAGATTTGAAGGTTGACACTTGGGCTTCATAAAGAGAAATTACTAAAGTTAATTGAAGGTCAAAAATGTTTGCAACTTACATACATGATAAAGATAAAAAGAATTTCTGATCAGAACTACGTCTCAGAAATCCTAGAAGCAAGCAATTGATGTGAAACTCAAGCTGTGAATCTGAAAAGAAATGTAAAGTAATAGCAAGTACTATCAATGTACCATCATCATTGCCTAGAAATATTTTCCTCTTGCTTCTGAAACATCATCCATTTTTATCTGGATTATACCAGCTCCTCTTCTCTCTCCCTTGTTTTTCTGGCCAGTGCAATAGATGAGTCATTTCACCATCTGGGCTTGAGGAAAAGGAGATGTATGGCTGAGTAAAGCTGAATATTATCTATATAATGATGGCTCTACAGTCCAAAATATCTCTTTCTCCGTGTCCTTGTCTACACTTAGGCTTTTTCCAAAACAAAATTAGGGACTATTCTACAAAAGTGATTTTTGCATACTTATTCCTACCTCTAAGTTAACACTTCCAAACTTTTGGCAAACTTCAGATAACACTGAGTTTTCAAAGGTCTGGTAATGGCTGAAAAGGCTGAATTAAATTAAAACGTTGTTTGAAGTGCCATTAAAAATTCTAAATAACACAACTCCCCAAAAGCAAGGTTGAGGCTTGATGAGATAATTTCAGTTTTTGCTTAGAGGTAGAATTGTGTGTGTGTGCTCATGCGTAAGTATCGTTTGCTAACACAAGCATAGGGTGGTGAAAAATAAAAATATCTTGCTCTCAGAGAGCTTATAGACTAAACCATATAGTTTATACACTATGTGTAGAATATATTTCAAGGAATATGAGACCTGTATTTGAAACATTGTAAAACACACACTCAATTTTTGCTTGTGGAAGATTAGATTACTTTCTTTTAATAAAGAGTTAATGCAAGCCAGGTAGTTCATAGCTTTTTATTATTTCATTTTGTATACACAGATTTATTTTCAATTTTTAAAATATGAGTCAGAATTTCAGTCATCTGAAGAACCGATGCTGGTGAAAGGTGTCAGAGGACGTGATGAGTCTGTTAATCAAGTTATATTAAGTATAGTCGAGTGAACTGGCAATATTCAGTATGAAAAACTGTTGACATACTGTTATAGAATCTCAGAAATTCAGAGCTGAAGGGATCTTATTAAGATTATTTGGTCCAAATATTTCATTTTAAAAAAAGAATAATATGGGTCCTAACTGGTGTAGCTCACTTGGTTAGGCAACATCTGGCAAAGCAAAAGGCTGCTGGTTTGATTCCCGATCAGGGCACAGGCCTGGGTTGTGGGTTTGGGCCCCATTGGGGATGCATTTGAGATTTGAGAGGCAATGGACCAATGGATATTTCTCTCACACATTGATGTTTCTCTACCTCTCTTTCTCCCTCCCTTCCCACTTCCCAAAAAGTAAATAAATAAATAAAATCTTTAAAAAAACAAATAATATAGTAACTTCTTTTAGATTATGGAATGAGTTAAGTAGAGTCAAGATTACAATGGAAATATCACATCAGTTCAGTGTTCCTTCTCTAATGTCATTCTGTATTTCCATGGCAGCTGACTTTAAATTCCAGAAATGTTGCCATCGTGGTCATCATTATTCATCACTATCATCACTGATACTTAGTGAATGCTCACTACGTGCTGGTTACTGGTGTAAACACTTAATTATCTCAGTGTACCTCACAATAACACTTTAGAGGAAAATCCTCATTTTCCAGTTGTATGGGCTGGCCAAAAAGTCTGTTCTGTTTTCTCTGTACGATGGCTCTAGAGTGCTGGGGTGTCTTTAACTTTATTTGAAACAATTTTCTTACATTGTATAGTGGCAGCTGCCATATCAGCATGCATTTTTAAAAAAACTTATCAAAATTGGTGCATTTTTGTGCAGCCAGTTTAAAATTTAAGATGGAACAAGATACAAAAGATTTTGTCTTATTATGCTTTATTATTTCAAGAATGGTAAAAATGCAACTGAAAGGAAAAAAAAAGGTTTGTGAAGTGTATGGAGAAGGTGCTGTGACTGATGGAATGTGTCAAAAGTGGTTTGTGAAGTTTCTTGATACTATTGACATTTTGGTCAAATAATTCTTTGCTATGGGGCTGTCTTATGCATTGGAAAATATTTAACAGCATCCCTGGCCTTTACCCACTAGAAGCCAATAGTGGGAGATAGCCAACATACTCAAGATATCCAGATCAATAAAGTTATTGGTGAAAATGAAAAATATGTCTTTTATGGAAAAAACTAAATGGCCTTTCTGACCAACCCAATAGAAAACCAGAATTAGAGGGGTAACCCAGCCAGTAAGAAACAAAGCCAGGAAAAATAAAAGGAAAATGGACTTGTGGACATGGACAACAGTGTGGTGATTGCTGAGGGGAAGGAGGTATAAGGGGACTAAATGATAATGGAAAAAAAAACACAATAAAGATTAAATTAGAAAAAAAAGAACCAAACTCAGATATTCATCTGACTCCAGTAGTTAAAATAAAACATTTAACAGTGGTCCTCCCTTATCTGGAGAAAATACATTCTAAGATGTCCAGTGGATGCCTGAAGCCATAGATAGTACCAAACCCCACATACACTATGTTTTTTCCTATACACGTGCACTTTCTTTCACTTACAAGAAGCACTGTATGGCTTTTCTTCGGCATATCTGACCAGCATCACTGCTCTGGAGCTTTGGGGCCATTATTAAGTAAAAATAAGGATTACTTGAACACAAGCACTGTGACATCATGAAGATCAATGTGATAACCTGGATGGCTACTAAGTGACTGAAGAGCAGGGAGTGTGTGCAGTAGCGACACACCGGACACAGGGATGACTCAGGTACCAAGCAGGACAAGTTACACAGTGCACAATTTCATCACTCTGCTCGAAACAGCACACTTAAATTGTTTTTTCCTAGAATTTGCCACTTAATATTTTTGAACCACAGCTGACCACAGGTAACTGAAAACAGAGAACGTGAAACCACAGAGAAGGTGGACAACTGTACTGTGCTCTGTTTTTGAATACCTAGAGCCAGTAGGTCTGGGACTCATAGGTGGATGTTATAGGAAGGAAAATTTTATCTGACATAAGGAGATCTCTAACATTCCACTCCTAACAATGCAGAGGTGGAATGAAATCCTATTTCAATGAGCTCCCCAAATACTGCAAATGTTGAAATGGATCTTGAGGTAAGATTTCTGCATTTGGTAAGGAGTCGAACCTGTTGATACCAACTCTTCCTTCAAAACTTTCACTTTTTAAACCTTTTCACTAGTCATTTGATCTCACAGCCTATTTATATTTTACAATTACTATAATAAAAGAAATACATTTTCTGAAAGTATCTAAACATTTACATTTCTGAAAGTTATGCTGAATGTTGGTTCTGAAAATTGGCTATGTATTCTGAAGTGGACATTTGTGTTTTCTTTGGGCTGCTTGGAACCTACATTTCTTTCTGTTTGAGGAATTCCCTACTATACAAATCTTTAGGGGAGGCAGAGCTTCCCATTGTAATAATAGAAAACGCCAGTGCCTACTTTCTACCCTCTGCGGGCCCATGACTCTGACTCTGGTGATACTCAGATGCCCCCACCAGGGCCTTTGATTCGGGAGCTAGTGATGTGCAGAAGCATGGTCAGAGAAGAATTGGCAACACCAGCAGCCAAGTGTGAGTGGCAGAGTTGTCAGGAGCAGCATCCTGTGTTAGTGTGAGCTGTGTCACCTGGTGTTCAAGGGGCAGCAGTGTCCTCACCGACCTCACCTTGTGGCATGCTGTGGTTGGGTTGTGCACGCTCAGCCTCCATTTATTGCAGCCAGTGTTCCAAGCTTCCCTCTCCACCTTCTCTACACCTCTGGGAGCTACCCAATATCTTTTCAACAACCTTCTTTTTCTCTTTAATTAACCAGTTTTGGTTATTAAAACCCTAACTCAAATCGTTTCCATAATAAGGAAACAATTCATTACTTTCAATTTAACTATGTAGTCTCTTTATTTTACAAGTATGAGATTCATTAAAAATTAAATGAATCGCTATTATACTGAGTGCTGTGTGTCAGGCAATGCTGAGGACATACCCAGCATATGATCCAGAGAAGCTCCTCTAAGTTTGAATAGTCTATTATGTAAGAGAGTATGCTCAGAACATGTTATCTCCTCTTCTTCCTGAAACTTCCATGTTATTTTCTCTTCTTCCTGAAAATATTATTAAAGAAATTTAGAGGTATAAATCCTAAAACATAAAGATAATAGGAAGAAGGACATCAGTACATAAGAGCTTTCAACAAATTTTAAGAAAACAGCACTCAGATAGAAGAATGTAACCGATGGAGCCAGGAAGAAAAAAAGCTAAAAACTCAGGAATACTTGGAAAGCATTATAGCTGAGGTGGGAAACTAGCAAACATAAAGAACCAAGAGATAGTTGGTATTTTAGAAAGTGAGGTATTAGTACTATGAAAAGTAGAAGATGCAAAACTAAAGAAAGATCATTGAAAGCTACATGTAAGCACTGAATAGAAATATACATGAGCCACATATATAATTTTAAATGTTATAGTAGCAAAAGTAAAAAGAAACAGTAAAATTAATTTTGATATATTTTAATTACTCCAACATATCTAAAATATTAATACTTCAACATGTGATCAACATAAAATTATTAGTGTAATATTCTCTTTTATTTTTGTACTAATTCTAACAGGGGTGTCCAACCATGGCCCATGGGCCACATGCAGCTCAAGATGGCTATGAATGTGGCCCAACACAAAAATCATAAATTTACTTAAAATTTTTTTTCCTCATCAGTTTTCATTAGTGTTTGTGTATTTAATATGTGGCCCAAGACAACTCTTCTTCCAGTGTGGCCCAGAGACACCAAAAGGTTGGACACCCCTGGTCTACAATTTGGTATATATTTTACACTTCCATGCATCTTAATTCAGACCAGCCACATTTCAAGTATTCCTTAGCTGCATGTGGTTAATGGCTACTCTATTGGACAATGTAGCTCTATATAAAATTCCATGTAGAAAAATAACAGTCAAATCTCTATCTTTAAGAGAGAAAAGTTAAATCTGTTTTTGCTCCCCTGAAGAAATCAAATGACCCTGGAACAAAATTTTGGCATTTTTGTATTTATAATTCCCTCAGCAAAAGAGCAAGCTGACCTTAAAGTGAGATTTTCCAGTCAACAACCCTAATTATATTCACAGAACTTGCAATTTACCTGTTAACTTTCAAATCAGAATACAAATGAAGAGTTATCACATATGTGAAGAAAGTTTACAATAAATAAGAGGAATATTAAGATTAAAAATACTATAAATATCACTAAAGGAAACAGAGATAGTTCAAGGAACAGAAGGGAACTTTTTAAAACTAATTAGAATTGGCTTTAATTAGAATCTTTGGGGTCAGCAAGATGCCTGAATAGGAGTTTTCTGTCATCATTCTCCCACAGAACATTGCTTTTGATGACCATCCAATGATAGCAATACCTTTGTGGGAGGTCCAGGATTCCACTGGAGAAGTTAGAGCAAAAAAAATCTGCGAGTAGATGCAATGAAGAGTGAAAGAAGAACGATTTCACTTTACCCGTGACACCCTCCCTCAAGGCAGCACAGCTCTTGCCAAGAGAGACCTCTTAACCCACAGCGCCTCCCACAGGGGAAAGTGAGAGCATAGTGGGTGAGTGCCCAAGAGTGTGAGAGAGACACATACACACACACACATATACAGAGAGAGGGAGAAACGCACAAGCAAATGGAATATTATTCTGCCTTAAAGAAGATGGAAACCCTGCCATTTATACAACACGGATAAACCTGAAGGACATTATTCTAAGCGAAATAAGCTAGACACAAAAAGAAAAATACTACATGATCTCACTTATATTTTGAGTCTCAAAAAGTAAACTCGTACTAACAGAAGGTAGTTGGGGGTTACCAGAGTGAGGGAATAAGGAAGATGTTGGTCAGAGGGTACAAATTTTCAACGACAATATAAATAAGTTCCGGAGTGACTTTAGTTAACATTAATGTATTGTATATGTGGAATTTACTGAGAGTGTATCTCAAGTGTTCTCACCAAAACAGAAAAGGTAACTATGTGATGTGATGAATATGTTAATTAGCTTAATTGTGGTAATCATTTCACAATGTGTATATATGTCAAAATATCACATTATATACCTTAAATATACACAATTTTAATTTGTCAATAATACTTCAAGAAAGCTGGGGGGAAGAACCTTTGGAATGAGTCAAGAAAAGATTATATACAAAAATTAAGAGCAATATGGCATGAAAAGGAAGAAATCTTAGAAATTAAAGATTTAATGGGCAAAAAAATAATTCAATAAAAGGAGTTAAAGTTTAAGAACTCTTAGCAGGTTGGAGAAAAATCAGTAAGATGAAAGGGTGAGAAAAGAACTGGAAGATATCTAGAGAGCAAAGAAAAGAGAAAGGAGGAAATTATCAATGTAATAATTCAGAAAAGTTTCCCTGGGCTCAAAGTTTTAATTTTTTCCTCACCTGAGGACATTTCTCATTGCTTTGTTACAGAGGGAGGAGTGGGGAGAGAGAGAGAAACATCCATGTGAGGGAAAAACATTGATTCATTGTTTTCTTAGATGTGCCCCAAGCAAGGACCAAACCCATAACCTGGGCATGTGCCCTGACCAGAACTTGAACCTGTGACCCTTTGGTCTATGTGATGTTGCTCCAACCACCTGAGCCATGCTGGCCAGTGCTGGTCTGAAAGTTTTAAATTTTGTACAGAAAAGATTTACCCAACGCCGAAATAGACCCACATTTAGAACAAATCGTTGTAAAATTTTAGAACACAAAAGATAAGGGAAATTGAAGTTCCAGGATGGAGGGGAGGGAGGAGAGGTCACCTACTGTATCATTTAGAATCAGTTTCAGAAAACTTAATCCTCTTCAATAAGTTTAAGCAAAAGAAAAAATTATTATATGACACAAAATGACTGCGAGGGCTGATGAATAGGCTCTAATTCAGGCTTCCAAGAACTACCCCCAAAGTCACACTGCAAAACTGGGCCACCAAGAGAACTTCTGCACTTACCATGAGAAAAAAAAACAGAGTATCAGGAACTGTTTGTCAATTCAAGGAAACTATCACCGCCATCCCCAGCTCCAGAACCGCATCTCCACCAAAATCCACACCAACAAAATGAATGTCTTACTCTCTAACTTTGGATTTCCACAGAACTCGAGACCAGTCATAAGAATCTCTGCCACAGCTGATAGAGATAATTTTGATTTCTCCAAACAAGGCTTTCATCAGAGATAACTAAAGCAGTACACAGGTAACTTTGTCTTGTGACATTCCCTTTGACCTTACAAATCTCACATGGGTACATCTAATTGGCAGAACCTAAATCACATTTGGAACCCTAGTGGCAGTAGAATCTAAGTTGAGTTCTTAACTTTCTGGCTCTCCAGCCCAGGAAGATATGTCATACAGTTGTAAGGAAGACTGAAGGACCCAGTCAGTACTCCTTGTCATAGTTCAGTCCACACACTCCTTTTTTCTCTTTTTTTGGAAATCCAATGTGTTTGTTTTTATTGTATTTTTTCCATTACCATTTATCCTCCGTATATGCCCTTCCGCTTTGCAATAACCACACGGCTGTCCATGTCCATGAATCATTTTTCCTTTTTGCTCCATCCTTCTACCCCCTAACCTGCCCCTCGCCACCCCAGAGTTGTCAGCCTGCTCCCTATCTATGAGTCTGTCTCTATTTTGCTTGTTGATTCAGTTTGTTGTTGGATTTCACATATGAGTGAAATCATATGATATTTGTCTTTCTCTGACTGGCTTATTTCACTAAGCATAATATCCCCCAGGTCCATCCATCCTGTCACAAAGGCTAAAATTTTCTTCTTTTTTAAGGGCAAGAAGTATTCCATTGAGTAAATGTCCCATAGTTGTTTTATCCACCTATCTACTGATGGGCATTTGGGTTGCTTCCATATTTTGTCGATTGTAAATAACGCTGCTATTAACATAAGGGTGTTTATGTTCTTTTGAATTTGTTTTGGGTTTCTCCAGATAAACTCCCAAAAGTGGAGTCACTGGGTCAAGAGGCAGTTCCATTTTTAACTTTTTGAGATATCCCCTTACTGCTTTCCACAGTGGCTGCACCAGTCTGCATTCCCACCAACAGTGCCCTAGGGTTCCCTTTTCTCCACAACCTCCTCAGCACTTGTTGTTTGTTAATTTATTGAGGATAGCCATTCTGACAAGTTAGAGGTGATATCTCAATGTAGTTTTGATTTGCATTTCTCTAATAATTAGTGAAGTTGAGCATCCTTCCATGTGTGTATTGGCCATCTGTGTGTTCTCTTTAGAGAACTGTCTTTTCAGGTCCTTCGCCCATTTTTTAATTGGGTTGTTTGTTTTTTTGGTGTTGAGTTTTATAAGTTCTTGACAGAGGAAGCAAGCCTACACAATGGACTACAGATAGTTTATTCAATAAATGATGTTAAGAAAATTGGACAGATACATGCAGAAAAATTAAACTGGACCACACACAAGAATACATTTCTTATGCCACACACAAGAATACATTTAAAATGGATTGCGGACTTATTTATACCCCAAACCATAAAAATCCTAGGAGAAAACATAGGCAATAAAATCTAGACATTGCTTGTAATTTTTTTTCCTGATATATCTCCTCAGGCAAAGGAGACAGAAGAAAAAAATAAACAAATAGGACTACATCAAACTAAAAAGTTTTTGCACAGCAAAGGAATCCATTAACAAAATAAAAAGACAACCCATGGAATGGGAGAAATACTCGCCAATACATCTCTTCTTTTCATACTTAAAGTTTCACAGGAAAGAACAGATCCAAAGTCTTGTCAGTCACCACACCCACTTCTCAACCCAATGTTGGTGTCCTGAGACCCAGGGGTTCTCAAGTCTTAGTTTAGCATGCTGTAAATGACCTAAGGGCTCCCTAAACAGAGTGCTAGGCCCCACCCCCAATCTTTCTGATTCAGTAAGTCTGGGACACAGCCTTAAAATCTGTATTTAAAACATGTTTCCAGGTGATGCTATTGCTTCTTGTGCAGGTTCAATAGTTTGAGCACCCTCAAGCAGGATTCATGTGGTCCAAGTTCTTTAACTATTTGGTGGGAATTCTCAGAACAAACTTGGAATATGGCTTGAAGATAGCACAGCCTCTGCCAGCATAAGTCAATGAATCATGGTATAAAAAAGCCCCTCTCTCCCATCACAAGTTGGACCTTACTTATATCTTCAGGAAATACCCTTCTCTCAAATTCCTTCATAACATTTTAGGCTTTATTTGTTACATTATCTAGTGTTGATTACTTAATGCAAGATTTCTTCAACAAAATATTATAAATACACTTTGGCTTAGCAGTTGGTTAGTAGATGGTGAAGCCACTCATATCAGATGCTAGAGAGACAGAGATCTATGTTACACAGTCTCAAAGTTTTGGTTAAATAACAGCTATCACTGTAGTAATTTGGGAGGCAGGTAAGTGCCTGTAGAGTCTGTAACTCCAAAGGTAGGGATTTGAAAACTGAACGTGTGTTGTTGCTACCGGCTGTTTGCCCAAGTGTAAGACGAAAGACAGGAGCTCAGTCAAGAAACGGCAAATGGAAATGAAATGGAGAAATTCCAGAAGTCTGGGGCTGCAAGTAATTGGAAAGTGGACTTCCACTAAACCCTAAACTGTGAGAGAAAAGACTGGGAAAGACTTTGATCAACACAGGTTAATTAAGATTAATCTGTATGAAAAAGTTCATCCTTTAGAACTACAGGTTTCCCACTCAAGCCTGATGGCCTTGAAGTAGTCACCGTTAAATTGAGAGGCAGGCATGGAGGTTAGAGGCAAAGAATTAAACCAGACTTGAGAATTAAATCTGGGAAGGAACTTCGGATATGACTAATGACTTCTACAACTGCCCGGAAGGAAAACTACCAGAAGTGTATCCAGATCTGGAAGGAATTCTACTGATAAAGAACCCTGAGTCTAGACCAAAACTGCGTTTCCCAGTTCGAACTTGAAAACAACCATCTGGTAGACTTCTGCTTGCAACAAGAACAGATTAACTGCTATCGACTGACCTTCTCACTAAAAACAACTATAAAAACAGGGAAAGTATACAAAAACAAATGTTGGAAGGCATTGAATAGTCCGTAATGCAAGTAGAACTTGACAGCCTATGATTCTTGAGAGAAGTGAAACACAGGTGAGCTTTACATTTTCCTGGCTTTTGTTCCTGAGAGGATTTACAAAAATTGCGTTGCTAAGGACTAGAGTTCAAGCAGAACATGGTACACAGGAGAGACAAGGGGGCAGAGTAAAAAGTTGCCACAAATGGCTGGACTCAAGTGGAAAAATCTCCAAGAGGAGGGAACTGCAAAGAAGGAACCTCAAATCCTTTATCAGTTCCCACTAAGCTGTTGGCTGACTCTTAACGGATGCATGTAAACCCAGCAGGAAACAGCAACTGAAGTCATGAAGAATGGAGCAGATTTCAGCAGGCATTTGTCAGTCTGATGTCAAAGGTAGGAATTTGAGTCCTGCCCTGAGAGAGAGATCTTGGTAAATGTCTTGAGCTTTCATTTGAGACCCCAAAAGGGTGACACTTCAAAAATCAGAACCACACCCTAGAAATAAGAGCTATATCCCAATAGTAAGGACAAAACTGAAACAGACTAGTCCTAACATAGCCTGAAATCAAATCTCTACTGGTTCAGGGTGCATCTGCTGACATTTTGTGATCATTAATCACTAGGCTTCTTCCATGCTAGGTCACTAAAAACCTCAGAAATCTTTCACATTCCTTTACTTTCTCCATTCTACCGGCTGGATGTTGGTGCTCAGACTTATAGCAAAAGCCATATGTTGGAGACACAGGGGCCTGAAGGTGAAGCAAAGCTTCCCACCCATCCTGCTGAATGTGCTTTTAATAATAAATAATCTTGTATTGTGCTATTGAAATTTGAGAATTTTATTTGTTACAGTAGCTTAACTATTTATCTCTATATTTATCACCTCACTGAAATGCTTTGACAAAGGTATTATTTTATTATCTCTGTTTTCTACCTCAAGAAACTAAGGCTCAAGAAAATTAAATGACCAACCTAAGGCCGTTCAGTTCATAAATGAGAAGGCTAAAATTAGATTTTATAATTCTTCTTGCACCAGTTTTTGTGGTTTGTGTCTCCCTAGAGAATTGTTCATTTTGTTTAGATTTTCTAATCTGTTAGGATACAAAGTTCTGTTTCCCCTACAATAACTTTTTCTATCATTTTACTAGTAAAGTGTTTTCTTTCATTCCTGATTTTAGTAATTTGAGTCTTCTCTCTTTGTGTCCTTTATTCTAGCTAAGGTTGTCAATTTTGTTGATCTTTTTGAAAAACCAACTTTTCGATTTGTTGAAAACCAGACTTTTAAAAATTATGATGTGAAAACTGGAACTCGGATCATTTCTCCTGCCCAGGGATTTTTGTAATTGCTGTTTGTTATAGTAGTTTTTTTTTAATTTGTTCAGTGATTTTTCTTACTTCTCTAAAGTCTGTATTCTCCATGTGTGGCCATGGAAGAGTCTGCTGGGTTACTTACTAATGATTAAACGGAGATTTCCTTAAATCCCTAGAACCAGTATGTCCCCCAGTGTTTGTTGAGGGTCTATCTGTGTATGTCTGTGTGTGTTTGGGGGCATGACTTCAACCCTAGCCAGGCAATGCCAACTTTCCCTTACCCTTCACTTTTTGCTCATAAAAAGCCTCAAGGTTAGCCTTAGGTGATTGCATGGGGCCTTCTCAGGTGTTTCCTGAGTTTGTGCACAGTTTAGTACAGCCCTGGGCATGGATCCCCATGAATATGTTGAAGCCTTTCAAAGTTCCTACAGATATTCTCCAGCTTTTTCTTTCAAGCTTTTTGGTTAACCTATGGTTGCCCCAATTGTTTCCATTGCACAAGCAAGTTAATCAATTCCCTCTCATTGTTTTGTTTTGTTTTTTAATCCTTATTCAAAGATATATTTATTGATTTGAAAGAGACAGAG
Organism: Macrotus californicus; assembly: GCA_007922815.1. NCBI lineage: Eukaryota > Metazoa > Chordata > Mammalia > Chiroptera > Phyllostomidae > Macrotus > Macrotus californicus. The sequence continues at coordinate 5,847 of VMDR010015062.1, read as the reverse complement.
AGAGAACATTGATGTGAGAGAGAAACATGATCTGTTGCCACCTGTACTTGCCCTGACCAGGACTGAACCTGCAACCTAGGCATATGCCCTGATCAGGAATCTTTAACTGGAAAAGTCAGTGTTTATGCTGCCTGTCACTACCAGAACCAATAAGTAGAGGCAAGGATTGAATCTTCATGGGCGCTTTGTTCAGATGCCGGTGATCTGAGAAGGTGCTCTGGGAAGGTGGCAGGTTATGTACCCTCAAAGACCTTCTTAACATGTCATGTCAAGCCAACCTTTTTATAAGGGGAAGAAAAGGGTAGGTAAGGGGTTTGGAAAAAGTTTAATCAGATAAGAGTTGCAGTCCAGTGGTGATTTTTCTAATATTTCTTTATCTGCTGATCAATGATTCTTTATCTGCATCACTGAAGATTCCCTGCACGGAACACAATGGCTCAGATAACCCCTGGGCACAAAAGTTGAATTGCTTGTTGACCTCTTAGAGTCACATAGGCCATGTATTCCAGTTCTTGGAATAATGGTTTTCCACACCCATCAATCTTTTAAGCCTATCCACTGTAAGTACAGCTAAAATCTTTAACTCTTGGGTTCCTCTATCAGATCGAACCCACAACCTTTTGGTGCAAGGGACAAAGTTCCAACTAACTGAACCACCTGGCCAGGGCCACTCTCGTTGTTGTTTACAAACGCTTCTAGGGAAAACACTTTTTGCACTGGGGTTGGCTCTGAATCACATCAAGTGAGATCTTTTAGGGAACCAGATAGGTGAAATAATGACTATTCTCTTGGAATTAGGCTTTGAAAGAATTCCAATCTCATTCTGCTTCATCTGGCCAGGCTGCTGGTTTTCACCATAAATTCTTTTTTAGAGAGAGGGGAAAGGAGGGAGAAAGAGATGGAGAGAAACATCAGTGTGTGAGAGATACATGGTTGCCTCTTGCATACCCGACTGAGGGACCTGGCCCACAACCCAGGCACGTGACCGACTGGGAATCAGACTGGAGACCCTTTGGTTGTGGGCCAGCGTTCAAACCACTGAGCCACACCTGCCAGGGCTGGGCTATTGTTTTTCAATGCTACAGCTGAGCTGGACACAAGGGAATTAGATTAGAGCAAGTCAAAACATCACAAAGCTCACTGTTCTTTCAGAGAGTCAGCTGTTTTTGTTGGATTACTGCTTCCTGGACTGTTGCAAGCCTTCAGTTAATTTCCAGAGTTCTGAAAAAGTTGATTCTGATGACTTTTCCAGTTTTCTTATTGCTTTGGTGAAGGAAAAAATTTTCAAAGGTCCTCATGCCTCCATTTTTGTTGATGTCATTCTAAGGATATGATTAGAACTCAGCTCCTCTTGCTCCTTGGCCAATCCTCATTCTATTATAATGCACATCTAGCTTCATGTGCATTAGAATCACCTAGAAGGCTTGGTAAAATACAGATTGCTGGACTCCACACATAGACTTTGCAATTCAGGCCTGAATTTGAACATACCTGAGAATTTGCACTTTAAAAAAATACCCAGGTAATGCTGATGATGTTGGTCTGGGGGGAATCATTTTTTTTTTTTTTAGAGATTTTATTTATTTATTTTTGGAGAGAGGGGAAAGGAAAGAGAAAGAGAGGGAGAGAAACATCAGTGTGTGGTTGCCTCTCACGCACCCCCTACTGGGGACCTGGCTGGCAACCCAGGTTATGTGTCCTGACTGGGAATTGAACCAGCAACCCTTTGTTTCACAGGCCTGCTCTCAATCCACTGAGCTACACCAGCCAGGTCAGGAGAAACGAAATCACTCTTAAAGAACCACTGTATTACATTACATGGTATCTTCAACCTATTACCTTGGGGAGTGCTTCTCACCTCTAGAATCAATAATAATAATACATATAAGTCAACAATATATATTATCTGTCCATACACATAGTAATGCAATACATAAGCTAATAACAATGTATTTAGTGTTTACTACATGGTAGGCATGACATGCTTTACATTTATTAGGTTATTTTAATCTATACAATGACCATTGGTAAATGTTATTACTTTCCCAATATTTAAATTGGCATTTGAAGCCAGAGAGATTAAGTAGGTGGCCTGGAGACATACAGCTCTAAATGCAGGTGCTCGTATAAAAATGTGGTCTGTTTGATTTTAGAATACATGCTTTAAACCTCCACAGCAGTGTTTCCCAAAGAGTAACAGAGGTCGGTTCTGATGCCTTAGATGACTTTAGATGGGACTTGCACGCAGAATTAAAAACAATGACTCACATGGTGAGAAAGTGATTCCTATTTTGGTTCTATTTTTCTATCTTTTGATTGCATCAAGATAAAAATGCCATTTGCATGCTTGGTCTTTATATATAGCTAATGTCCAGTAAACTACCCTTTTAACAGGGAGTGGACGTTAGGCTCAGAGAGGTGAGTAGTCAATAGTTTCTAGCCAGAACTTAAAAACATGGTTTTCTCTTTACTTACAGTTACTTTCAGCTTAGGACAATTGTTGGAGGTTTTTCGTTTATAGTACTTTTATAAAGTTTCCCCCTTGAAGAAATGGAAGACAATGCACTTATTTAAAGAAAATAAATAATACTGTAAGTAGTATACAAAGATATGATATGAAAGATTGAAATTTGGGTAAACTTGCCCCAGGTTAGTGTATCCAATTGGATCAACATGCAACATCCTAAAGGGAGATTAGCGAAATATGATTAAAGTATGAATTCTCTTTAAAGAGGGTGAGACTTTAGAAAGAAAAAAACCACCATTTCTAGAGCAACGTATGTAAAGTGGAGAAACTCAAGTGGGAAATGTTCTTTGGTCACAAATGTGCCACAGGTATGGTCTGAAACTTAAATTTGTTTTTACAATATGTCTAGCAAATTCTCATAACTTAAATTTTATAGTAAATCTTGGATAATTTGTTTTCATCAACACCAAAAATATAGGTTTTGGTTCACTGGCAAGAGATTTTGCCATTGTCATAAACAGCACAAGTAGTAGGGCTGTTAATTCTTGGGTGAGGGGGTGCGATAAATATATCCTGGACAGTGTGTGTGTGTGTGTGTGTGTGTGTGTGTGTGTGTGTGTGTAATTAGAAAAACGAAAAGCGGACATGTTCAGAATGAAGAGGGCACGTGCGGGACGAAGAAACAATTTAACGTCACTGACATGATTAACTAAACTGTTAGCCGGGTTTAAATTAAGCAAGGTGTTCATGGATTACAGCTGTTGTATTTATTTCTGTTGCATATGATGGGAGCTGTTACTTTCCATCTTGACAACCGATCAGCCTCAAGATGAAAACTGGAAGGCTCTGGTCAGGCCAGGGGGGTATAAGAGAAAACGCAGGCCTCCCCTATAACCCGTCCTCGCCCCAATAGAATCAGAAATGAGGGTGCAACGGTGTGACGACTGCAGAATCGGAGGGGAGAAAGCACTGTATAGCGCGCAGACTCAGGGTCGACAAACGTACCCTTCCTCAGTCTATTTTTTTTCTGGTACCCTCCTATCTGGATTGCAACAGAGTGAATATTATGCCAAGAGACCTTAACCTTCTTAGTCAGGTTCCCAGTCGAATTAGGATTGATTTTTAATGCCTCCATTTTGGTTGTTGCTGTTGCAATTTCCGAAAGTCTAGCTGCGCCAGTCCTACCCTTAGCTCTCACACCCCCTTCCCGTTCCCCGAAACCCCGCCCTTTTCTCCCGGCCCAAACCACAAAAGGCAGTGCCATTCCACCCCAGCACGGAGCCCCGCCCCTTCCCCAAAAGTCGCAGTGCTGCAGGGAAAGGAGGCGGGCCCAGACTGCGATGTGGGGTGGGAAAGCGTGTAGTTTCTCCTTCCTCTCTTCGGCCAATCTGAGAAGTCCCCCTGACCGAGAGGGGAGGACCGGGGTGCAGAAACAGTCTAAGTACTTTTTCCCTTTTTCTGCCACGTCCCAACCACTGACGTGACCCACTCCTCCGGTTCCGATTGGGCTTGTGTATTTTTTCTCCGCAGAAGTCCTTTAAGTCTATTGGTTGATGTTGTTTTGGGGGCGGAGCTTGAGTGCCTTCCTCCTTTGCCTCTATCGAGACGCAAGGGGCGGGACCCGCCACCACCGCCTCTGCTTCCGCCGCCGTCGCAGCCGACGCGGGTACCGCCACCTGCCACTGTGCGTTGGGCGGGGGAGGAGTCGGAGGCGGAGAAGAAGGCGGTGGTGGCGGGTGGAGGATCAAGCGCTATTCTCGCTTCGGAGCCGCTGCACAGTTCGGTGAGGGTTTTTTTTTTTTTTTTTAATCTGGTTTGTTCTGATGTCGGGTATGTAAGGGTCGGGCGAGGAAATTGCTGCCTTCAGCTGCTCCCTTTTTAATTTCTCTGAGAGGGAGCGGGGCCTGTCCCTGGTCCGCTGCGCCGGCCATGGTGGGTGGGGTTGATGGCTGTTAAGAGGCCTTCTTCGCTTCCAGGGCCCTGTCCAGCCGGGACCCGGCGCCGTGTTCGTGTCCCGGCGGATGACAACGATTGGTCTTGGGGGTCTCCATCGTCCACTTTTTCCTGCTGCCTCTTCTGCTGTCCTTGGTGCCTTGGCCAAGGACCCCGCTGCCTTTCTCCGCACACCCGCAACTGTATGAGTTTTCTGCCACTAATACCTCTCATCCACCTTCCCTACCCATTTGCAGTCACGTTACATAGAGCTGATCCATCTTACGCCATAGGCCTGCTGCCCACCTCTCCCGGAAAAACCGTCCCTTGCCGTCGCTCTGCTGGCTGTATTTGCATTTTTCCCGATTGTCACCGAGGCTCGGGCACGCAGGCATCCTGTAGGAACCGTAGCAGTCGTTCTTCTTCCAATACTAGCCCCATTCCATCAATGCTTGTTCCTACTAAAGATGTCTGGTCGGAGCACGTCTCTGGCAGAGGCACCTTCAATGTGGCCTCCCTAAGATTACTGCTTTTAATCATTTTGCGCACGTTCAAAATGGTGAGTTTAAAGCCGCTCAGCCAAGTTAAAGAAAAGGGGAGGAGATCATCTTTTTTTCAGGAAGGAGGAAGAATCTGCTTAGATGATGTCCCTCTCCAGGCATTAATTACTATTATTTATTTTACATACGTGTAGACACTGCTGTGAGTCTTCTGGTTCTGTGAAGTTTACGACTTTTTTTAAAAAGGCTTAATATATTGTTATTTTTATCATGAGCTATCAGTTAAATTTTTAAAAAATGGCAGTCACCTCTGCTGAAGACTACAGATCTTTTGAAGAGTATGTAAATGTGCATGAGGATAACAAATAAACGTTTGAACTGTTTTTTCAATTTTATAGTTGCCTTATGGAATTCATGTCATTTTTATATGCAGTACCTTTAATTTAAAAAAAAAAAACTAACCACAGACATGCAAGCTTGATGTGAAATTCTACAGTATAGAAAAAGAATGATTAGATAAAATGTGAACATTTCTTTTAATCCCCCCAGTCCTATTTCAGAGTAGAAAGTTAACAATTTATGTGTCTCTTTCTAGGCACTTTAAACACATATTACATACATGTAAGGTTGTTTGGAGGGGGTGTATACCAAACACATTGATAAATCACTTGCTTTCTTAATTACATATCTTGGACAACTCTGCTTGTTATATGCAGGTCTCCCTAATACTTTTTTTAGAAAAAAACCTAAGTGATATTTAATTAGTTTGAGCTGTAATTTATTTAACCATGTCCCTTACTGAAGGACATTTAAATTAGTTTCTTTTTGCTATCATCACAAATAATGCTTTTCTTTAAAGCCAACTTTTAAATTTATGTTTTTAATTACAAACTTTAAATCTTTCTAAATTTTAAAAACTCACACAGTGGGAGAGAATGTAAAGTTCTC
>VMDR010015061.1:0-22760 GCA_007922815.1 Macrotus californicus | reverse complement strand
TACTGGATGATAAAAATTCAGGGATCTTTAAATTAAATAAGGTAGATTTAAATTGCATAGGAACTAATGATAAAACTGTAAAATAAAGATAGAGGAAAGCAGGCTAATGTTCAGGGTCACTGAGTGGCTGAACCAGAGACTCTGGACAAGGATGAAGAGTGTCAGCTTTGCCCAGGTTGGGTCAGAAGACCTGATCAGGTTTCCAGGTCCACACCAAGCTGTTGCCAAACTCCCTCTAGCAGTGACCTCTTTTGGATTATGGACTCTTTCAAGAATCTGATGAAAGTCATATTCTGTCTTCCCCAGAGAAAGCATGAAAAACATAGATATGAATTCAAGAAGTTCACAGATTCCTACTCTAAAATATGGAAAACTCTAAGTATTGAAGGCAAGTAGAACGCCCTACACATTAACCTACGTACTTGTATTTTGACCAGAAACCTCCACTTGTTCTTGGCATTGGTTGTGGAAAAACTGAACTTTCTTCATTTTTTCTTTTCTCCAAACACTATCCTGCTCCGATGCCATACATTTAGTGCTAAAATGAAAACAGGTTGTTCTGCTGGCATATGTTTGCCGTTTTGTGGTGTGAAACTTCGTGCATGCATCAGCTTCAATTCACAGTAGTTCTCAGTCTAATTTCTCTCTCGCATGTACTTTTGGAAAGCTCTCTGTATGACTGAAATACTGTTGTATTATCCAAGAGGGAAAAAAAGCATCTTGAATTTTGTCAACAATAGGTTACTACAGGTTTTTCTCACTCTAGAGAATGTCTTGATGAGAACACATGGAAGTCAATATTTTTATTAAAGCATTCCCTTACTACCCATATCTGACGCAATAGTAGTCCAGTGTTGACATGTGCTTCTATTCCTATGATGCACATTTATCTAATCATTCATTTAAAAACAGTTCTTGAGTACTCACTAATGCTCCATTCTATACCAGGTACCGAGAATAGGACAAGGAAAAAGACAATCTTATTTTAAAGGCCTGAGCCACCCTGGCAGAGATAGATATGTCAATAGATGATAAGGATTTAGTACAATAATCAGTGGTTCTCAACCCTGACTTCAGAATATTAGATCTTTTAAAAAATGATGCTGGACTATAGTGAAGAGATACTGGTTTAATTGGTCTGGGGTGGTAACCAGACAGCATAATTTTTTAACAACACTCAGGTAAATACATTAGTATATGAAATAAGTTACTGTGGGAGCATGAAAGAGTTACCTAGGACCTAGAATAGATGGCTGATGGAAGAGAGCCCTGCGTTGATCTACTCATAGAAGGAATATCTATTGAAGCAAGGAGAAAAAGCTCTCCCTATCAGATGCATCAGTATATGCAAACATATGAAAATGTGAAGTCACATGGTGGGTTTATTCATTCCTTCACTCAAATACTTATTGAGTGCTGTCTATAGTCTATATCCCAGGCACTGTCCAAATACCTGAGAGCTGTCTGTTCTTACAGAAGTTATAGTGGGATGGTAAATATTGACATTATCCCGTGAATTGCAGAAATGTTTGTTAAGTTACAGTTCTGAGCAATGCTATCCAGCAGAAGCACAGGAACTATGAGGGGCCAGTTGGGATAGACCTAACTCATTCTGGAGAGCCAAGAAGGTTTATCTGAAGAACTGACATTTAGGCCAAAAGCTGCAGGATGGGAAAGAGGTGACCCGTAGAAGCAAGAATGAAATGCAGAGAACTGGGAGAAAAGAGAATAGCCATAAAAAGCCCTGATGTGGAAATTCATGGTCAGTCCATGGCCCACACACAGTGGGTGTGGAGAGGGTGATGGAAGGTTAGGAGGACAATGTTGCTTCAGTGAGGCTACATTACTCAGGACCTTGTCCAGGTGTGTCCAACCTGCAGTGCATGGGCCACATGTATCCCAGGATGGCTATGAATGTGTCTCAGTGCAAAATCATTAATTTACTTAAATCTTTGCTATGAGACTGTCTTATGCATTGCAGGCTGTTTAGCAGCCTCTACCCACTAGAAGTCAAGAGTGGGACATAGCTGACCTACTCAAAATATCCAAATCAATAAAGTTATTGGTGAAAATGAAAAAAAAAACACTATGAGATTTTTTTTTGTGATTATGTGTTGCAATATATTTAATGTGTGGTCTAAGACAACTCTTCTTTCAGTGTGGCCCAGAGATGCCAAAAGCTTGAACACCCCTGCAACATACTGAGTCCTGAGTATATCACATCCATTTTGTTCCTGTGCTGTATCAAGGATGCACATCTGTTTATGCATCTCTGGCAGTTAACAAAACCTTTACACAAATGTCACAACATCCTCAGAACAGTCCTATCTCTTCGATAATGGTCAGTGATGCTAACTGATTTTCTCATATCCACTTAGCTGAAACTCAATCTGAAGAACAAGATTAGAATCCAAGGCTAGTGACTCCAAACCTGAGCCTCTTTCCAACATATCACAGCTAATATTTTCTTTTTTAGAGTGTATATTGTATGCAACTAAGAGTAGGTTGTTCTTATACATCCAGAATCACTTGTGGAAGTTTTATGATATTGCAAAGATATCAGGAACACTGTGGTTTGTTGTTTTTAGTTTGATGGAATCAAAAGATGAGGGATGGATTTTTCAGGCCAAATCACAATAGCGAGGCAGGACTGTCTAGATGAAAGGAATCTATGAAGATAGGTCTCTGTATAGAGCTGGAAGGAACTTATTTACTCAGTAATTGTCCCCAAGAGGAAATGAACTCCTATACTCCCTAGGTTCAAATATTGGGTTGGCCAAAAAGTTTGTTTGGTTTTTAAGTAAAAATATATAAAGAAGAGAGGCCTCTCACTGCCCAAATTCCACTGATAAAAAAGAAAGAGTACTGGCTTATCTAACAAAGGTCCCAAGGAAACAGAGGGAGCTCTGAGGAAGCAGCCAACATACAGGAAGGTCTCTGCACTGCTCTAGGGACTCACTCTCTCTCTGTATCTGGCCAGTACGGAAGCTGTGCCTGCCAATCACTGTTGACTCTGCATGGCCCAGGATCACGTTCATTGGTTGCCATTTTGCTGGGGGTGGCACAGATCCAGACCATCATCTTCCCACATGATATTCCCAAGAAATTTACAGAATGCTTGCCTGAGTGGAAAAGATTTATGATAGACATGTGACAAATAACAGCTCATTCTTCCTGTCACTTTTCTTTATAGTCCAGACTGATTAGATTGTAGTATCTATCACCACAAAATAATTCAGAGAGAAATGTTTTTTATAGATATTAATTTGGAACAAAAACTATGTATTTAAATAGTAAACCACAAACTAGATAGAACTAAATGTCAGAAACAGTAACATCTGATGACTTGTTGAAAATGTTAATTATTTAACATTTCTCCCCATGTCCTAAATTTGCTAAAATATAATAGATATCTATTCCAGAGAAATGAAGTGAATAGTTTTGAGTTTGGGTGAACATCTTGATCCCTTGAACACAAGATTTTATGAATATCTAATTATCTCATTTAGTCAGTATTGTCAGAAAACAAAATAACCTGAAAAGCAAATCTTCAGATCCCTAAAAGCAAACTCTTTAAATGTCAAAGTATATATTTTCCTGTTTCCATTTATTTTCACCATTCTTAATATAATCACTCTTCTTTTCCTACTTCTAGTTAAGCACTCCCCCTGTCCCTCAAGGCAGTGTTCTTATGGCCCTATTATCTCTCAGACCCCTTAATGTAATCTGTCTTCTATAGACTCCCCATTCTTAAAGTTTACAGATTTAGTTTTGATTTCTCCATTCCTACTGTTGGTATCAGAGTTCATGTATGACCTGCATTACTGCAGAATACTTTCAACTGTTTGCAGGATTGCCTACTTCCAACTCATCATTAACTCTATTACAAGATGAGCTGGCCATCTGCCCTGACAATGTAGCACCTTTGGGACAGGCTTGCTAGGCTTGGAGAATTTCCCACATTATGGAATCTGTCTTCTCAAGGTAGAATGCAGAAATCTACTTTCTCTGGCTGCTTGGTCACGAGGACACAAGTATGGGACTGAGCTCTATTAATTCAATATGTGGATTCTGAGAGAGTAAGTGGAGGCGGAAGACTCGATGGAGATTCCCTTCTGCTGGCGAGTGTTGTGGGAAGAAGTGTAGGCATGCCTCCGATGGCCATGCTCCTATGGAGCATGATTTAGGGTGTTACTCTTCAAAGTAGCCTTAAGGCTAGTTTTTCAATTCTCCCAGGGGTTCCAGGAATCACCCAGTACCCTCTCAGTAAAGTCAGCTGCATTTTCTAGCCCCTAATAACCCCAGAGTAATCTTTCTGAAAGGTACACCTGATCATTTCACTCCCCCACGTATACTTCTTCAGGGATCCCTACTGTCCACAGAATAAAGTCCAGAGTCCTTAACCTGGCATTCAGGGTCCAGCGCCATTTGGGTTCCCTCACTTCTCAAGCTTCTTGTCCTCCTATTGTCCCAGTGCAGACACTATGATCCAGGCACATGAAACAACATGTAGGACTCTCTGCGTCCCATTTTCTCTAGTGCTGTACCCTTTGCTTGGAATGACTCTCACTCACTCCACTTCTGTCTGTCTAGTAAACACCACTCATCCTTTATGCCTTAGCTCACCCCTGACCTTTATTCCCCATGACTCCCCTTGGCAGAGTTATGTGTACATATTTCCTCTGTCTTCCCGCAGCATGTCCTGTGCATCTCTATTTTAATATTTATCACATTATTGAAATTTTTGTTTAGACACGAGGCTCATTTACCAGGCATTAAGCCTCTCAAAGACAAGAACTATGTATCATTCTTCTGCATTATCTCCACTCCTAGCATAGTGCCTGATACTTGATATGAACTTAATACGTCATAAATGAACAGATGAGTGAATGGATTTACCTAGTCCTTTTAATCCATCCAGCTTTACCTTTTTCAGTACCCCACTCACACCCGACCTACCCCAGCCAAGTGCTTCCTTAAGCATCTCTAACACCAAGGGAACCTGACATCCCTATTTCTTGTCTGCAAAGTCCTTCCTTCAGATGCTCTCCTGGAAGTACCACTCAGTTAATGAGATAACTACTCAGTTATTTCCTTCCCTCTAAGCATTTCTGTCCTTCCTCTCTCTCCCCTAATATATTTGATCCCTCTCTTTTGTGTCTAAACTGTCTCCTTAAGAGCATTTATTTGATCAGAGCCTCTAAAATAGTTTCTTGTCATTGGTCACGCAGTTTGTTTCTCTTTACTATACTGGAAGCTTAAGGACAGTGACCATGTCTTCTATACTTTATATCCTCAGGACTAACCAAAACATCTGATAAATGAAAGAAACTTCAAAGTATGATAAACCCCTCAAATGTTGCCACCACACCTTTTCTAATGAAGACAGTATTTTGGTTTCTTTTTCTTGGTCTTCTATCTCTCTTTCCTCTTGTCCTTTCCTCTACCAACTTTTTCACTAAAAGAAAGTGTTTCCAAAGGAAGTAGGATTTAATATATAGTTTTAGGGGATGGATAGATGCTAGTTGGCTAGATACATAGATGAATACCAGAGAGACAGGATAACATAATAGAAAAAAATGTTACTTTAAAAATGACAAGAGGCTGAAAGTTAACAACTGGAGACATTAAGATAAGCAGTTGAGAAATGACACAATGAGAGTATTCAACTAATTAAAAAACTTTAAAAATAGAAGACCCCCTTCTAATTCATTCTGAAAGCTACAGCAGAAATAGCATTGTTAAACATGTATTCCTTTAGATCTCTTTTAAAGTATTTATGCTTTAAATTTTCCAAAGTTCAAAATGTTAGCATAACCCATACAGTCCAGTCACTACTTGAGCCTGCCTTTCTCCTAGCCTAGCATGCTGATAAGGGGAAGATTCTTTTAAATCAAGAGTAGCATGCACACAGTGGGTGTTTCTATTGCAAAGTATTTGCCCTATAAGCAAGATGTTTGGGATCTGACTGAAGGACAATGGGAACTGGAGTGATGCAATGGGAAGGGTGCTGTTGGTGCAGATAGAAACAAGCAATCCTGGAAGCCACACACACAGAAAGTGAGAGCAGGTATGGGTGAAATAAAGCCACCAAAAGGCTGGATGGGAAGGGACTCGAACTGAAATATGAATTCCATATTTTGCAGAACTTTGCAGTAAATGACGATCTACTTGGTCCTTGGAAAACACAAGATTGGTGAAAGACGAAGAAGTAACAAGCCACTGCTCCTTATAGACTTCCAACTAACCTTGAAGGAGTTCCAGTCACCCTGACAGGCAGCTGGAGAGGGAGAGAGAGTCAAGAGAAAAAACAGAGTCATCTGTTGATAGAAGGCACTCCAAGTCATTCAGCAGGGAAGATGAACCAAGAAATGCCACCAAAAGAAAATAGGAAGCTATAAGATGCATTAGAAATGACAAAAGAAATAGTGCAAATTAGAGGGAATAAAAGCAACAGAAATTCAAACAATAGACACAGATTTAAAAAAAAAACTTTTAAAAGGTTTTAAATCTAGTTGATCATTTACTGTTCCTTCATCCCTCAGTCTTTTTGGTGGAGAGTGTATCCATCATGTGCCAAAACAGTTGGTCCCTATAGCACCCATTTCCTTGGGTTGCTGAGTTGCCTTCCATCGACCCTTCTAGCAAAAGCAGCACCAACGTGAGCCAGGGCTCATTGCTGTTATCCTCAACCTGGCTGCACACAGGAGTGAAGGTCATTGTATTAACAGGACCACTGGGTTCTATTGCCCTGGGTTCTATTGCCTACCACCAATAATAACCATGACTCCCAAAGCCAGTCTTATGAAAAGGAAAGGGGCTATTTATTCAAAAGTTATACAGGTTTAGAATAATGGCAGAATGCTGCTATTAAATCCTATGCTCTTTAGAAACAAAAAACACACTCGCAAACATACAGTCCTGCCTTTCCTTGCCAAAGCAGGACAGTCAGAGGTACCATCTCTCAGGAAAAGAAATGGAAGGCTGTAGCTTAGCTGGGAAGATTCCTGTCTGTATTCTGGCTTCTTCCATTTGTCTGTGCTCGGCTGGCTAGGTTCCTGCTCTTAATCCAAAACTGCATCCTCGTAGTCAGCCGATGGGGGTCATTTTGCATCCTTTCAAACCACATGGCCAAGACCCTCTTCTCTGCTCCCAAGCTTCATGATTCAGGGACAGACAGAGAGAGAATGCAAGCCTCTCATGGCTCTCCTACTCTCCTTCCCACATGGTCCAGAGCTCAAGCATGGCTAAGAGAGAGAGACTGGCTGCCCCCACACCTGGGTTTAAATCCTGCCGTGGATCTTCCTCTGTAACCCCATTTCCGACTCCTTCCACACTGGGTTATACCTGCCAGAACTCTGGTTTCTTCTGCCTTTCTCAGCTGCCATTCATTGTTAGTCTGGGAACGCATGGCCCAGAGACACAGAGTTAACTACCTTCTTGCTCTCCTGAAGGCACAGCAGGCCCCTGGCTAGGCTATATCACATAAGGAGTTAAAGTCATGCCCATCTCCTCGGCTCCAGCAGGCACAGCTATTTAACATCACTAAAACACTGGTCAAGTTCTTCAGACATGCAAAGTAACTCTCAATGGCCCTGCTCTGCTTCCCCTTCCCCCAAGCAATAGCTATGGGAGTTTTCTCTGTTTTGGGGGACCTCTAGCTCAGCACCCCAGTATAAGAGGGCCTTGCTGCAAAACACCATACATATCTAGTTTGGCTTTAATTTCTATGTGGCATTTTTGAAGAGTCCCAAAGAGAGCTCCCCAAGAGTGCGCTTGGGCAACTGCAAAGATTTCAGTCTAAAATCAGTTGACTTGAATGATTCTACTACTGGATTTCAATCTGTTCTTTCCCTTTTCTCTCCCCCCCCCTTTTTCTTTTCTTTAAGTTGAGTGACTTGGGCACAGATGTTTCCCCTCTCTAAAGCTGCTGGCGGCATGGTGATTTCATAGATCACCTCATTCAGATTATCCTGCAGGGGCTAGTTTCAAAGTACTGACTGACCCTAATTTATCAAATTCACTGCCTCTCTGAGTCTGTCTAACTCCTTAAAGTAAGAAAACCCTACTGCTGCTCTGACAAACACTCACCCTGTGGAAAGAAACAGTGTGTTTCAAGTTCTAGATGGTCTAGAGCAAAGGTCAGAATTGGCAATGTTGGGCAAAATCAACATTACACATTTTTTTTCTGCAAAAATATATTATTTTATTTAATATGATCTTAATGTATATTATTATATATGTATATATTCAATATGATTTTAATGTATATTATTTGTAACTAAGGAATGGACATAGGATATACTGTTGGGATGTTTGTACCTTACACTTACATTGTAATGTAATGTTAAGTTTCAACAGGGAAAAGCATTTTCTTAGTGTGGCCATGGCTTAAGTCCCTTCTCATCCATGAAGCTCAGTTGCTCATCTCTGATACAAGGGTTTGTATTAAAGGATGAAAATGGTTCCAACCTCAGTGTGACTTCTATAACATTTCTTTAACTCTTCTTAGTGCTGTAATTCTAAACGCAACCATAGTGCATTAGCAAGGATCAGTCACAGTAGATTCGTCTTAGGTTCCAGAGGTTGCTTAGCTATAATGTACAGTAAACTGTTTCTCTTGGGATACAAGGATACTGTTGACCCTTAAATTAGACGTGTCTTGATGTTTTTTTCTTAATTAATGGTGATGATTAGTGCCGGGAGTCACCCACATTCCTGGTGATGTATGGCTGGCTAGGTTTAGATTCATCCTGTAGATCACAGGACGCAGTTTTGGTTGGAAGAATAACAAACACAATCACACTCATGCCTTTCATTCTACTAGCATCATATTAGATCAGTTGCCAACATTTAAATATTTGGGCATTTCTGATAAAAGAATGTTTTATTCTTTTATCATATACATTTTTTGAATAATCAGAAAAGTCTGATAACCTGGAGCCATGGCAACAAACTGGCCCTGAGGATGGAGTCCCCCTGTATTGGGCCACTTACTTTTTATTTTACTGATGTCCCCAGGCTGCCTTCCCTGTTGGTCTGACTGTCTGGCATCTGAAGTCTTCTGTGTTTGCAGTCCCTGTTTATGGGCTGTTTCATTTGTTATCCAGAAAAGGGTACTGGCCTTAACTAAAGTACTTCCATCCACTGGTCCTCTCTGATGGGGGAGGCGTGGATTTCTCAGCTACTCTCACCACAAACGCATTTTATTATCTTAATTCATTAAGCCCTGTGATCTAAGAATTAGGAAATCTAGCAGGATCATAGATAACATCCCACATTAATAGAGATGATCTTGTCACTGTACGAATGGTCTTGTCACTCAAACTAATATTTGACACTCAAAAAATAGAATACTTCAAGTGTTTAAAATTCTTAGTAAACTTCATAGTTAATCCTAAAATTCTGTGAGCTCTCTGGATTTCCGAAAGTCCTCCAGTTTATACCATGAACTCATCCATTCAGGTCAGCTTCCATTCTTTTCACCACGTCCTTCCCTCTGACCAGAACACACTCCCCAAATCTGCCAAGTATACAAAATCTTTATTTCTGGACTCAGCTTAACGCTCAGTTGATGCCCTGGCTAAGGGGACCACATGATGCAATTTGCCTGGGGCAATCTGACAGTAATTATTAATAGCATCCCTTTTATTCTCAAAACTGTCCAGGTCGGAACAATGAAATATATAGCTATACCCTACCCCTAGCTACTTCAGTTCATAATGATATCTGTGTAATTATCATAACACAAAACAAGCCATGTTCTAGAATTTAGCAATTTTAATTTTCTTATGTGACAGCAGTTGTCTTTGAGTATGAAGGTTTCACTTTATCAACATCAAGTTTAGTGGACACCTCCAACTACCTACCTCTTCATAAGACAAACTTCCTTCTAATAACAATAGCTTACCTCATATTTGTTCAGCAGTTCTCAAAATGTGGCTCCCCAATACTCTTTTAGAGGGTCTTCAAAATCAAAACATTATTTACTTTTTCCTCTCTCATTCTCCCATAAGTATACAGGGGAGTTTTCCAGAGGCAATGTGACATGTGATGTGGCAGAGATTGTAGGCAGAATCCTCCAGCTTAGATTCTCTACAGAGATTTGTAAAAAATGTAAAACAATACCACTATTCTCACATTTTTTTCGGAAAATAAATTTATGTTTCTTAAATATGTTATTTATGTTAACATATAACAGGGTTATTGTTTTTTTGTTTTAAACAAATTGTTAAACACTTAAAATTTTTCTGTTTTACTTTCTAATCAGACATTAGGAACAACTTTTAGGCAAAAGTGTAGAGGGATTTTGAGCCTGAAAGTTTGAGAACTGCTGATAAAGCACTTTATACTTTTCAAATAATTTCACATTTATTATGTAATTTTGACTTTGACTTTTTCTAGAATCAAGATGTGATTCACATACTATAATGGTCACTCTTAAAGAATATAACTCAGGGATTTTTAGCATATTTACAAAGTTATGTGATCATCACCCATGTCTAATTCCAGAATATTTCATAATTAAAAAAGAAACCCCTTGCCCATAACTCCCTTTTCCCCAGCCCCTGACAACCATCAACCTACTCCTGTCTCTGTGCAATTGCCTAGCCTGGGCATTTCAGCTACTGACAGTCTGGTATCTGAAGTCTTTTAGGTGAGAGAAAAGGGAAAGAACAGATTGAAATCCAGTAGTAGAGATGTAACCATTCCATATTTGGCCTTTAGTTTCTGGCTTCTTTTTACTCGGCATAATGTTTGCAGGGTTTATCCATATCGTAGCAGCGTGTATCAGAATTTCATTTTTTATGACCGAATAACATTCCATTGTATGAATATACCACATTTTGTTTATCCATTCAGCATTTGATGGGCATTTGGGTTTTTTTCCAATTTTCAATGTTCTTATGAGAAAAGCTGCTGTGAGCATTCATGTACAGGTTTTTTAGTGCAGACGTGTTTTCATTTCTCCTGGGTGTATAACTAAAAGTGGAATTGCTGGGTCATATGGTAGCTCTATGTTTAACTTTTAAGGAACTTTCTGAACTGGTTTTCAAAGTGGCTGCACAATTTTATATTCTCTCTAACCATGTGTGAGGTTTAATTTCCTTCCTAACACTTGTTGTTGTCTGTCTTTTTTATTACAGCATCCCAGTGGGTTTGCAGTAGTATTTCACCATGGTTTTGATTTGCATTTCCTTGCTGTCCAGTGATCTTCAGCATCTTTACACACGCATAGTGGCCAATATTGTCTTTACAGAGATGTCTGTTCAAGTTCTGTGCTCATTTAAAAAATTGTCTTATTTGTCTTTTTATTGTTGTTATGATAGTTTTTTATATATTCTAGATATTTGGCCCTTATCAGATACATGACTTGTAAATATTTCTTCTATCATGTGGGTTACCTTTTTACTTTCTTGATAATGTTTTTGAAGCACAAAATTTTTAATTTTGAGGAAGTTTCATTTGTCTAGTTTTTCTTTGGTTGCTTCTGTTTTTGGTGTCATAGCTAAAAAATCCAATGCTAAATCCAAGCACAAAAAGATTTAAACCTAAGTTTCTTTTAAGAATTTTATAGTTTTAGCTTTTACATTTAATCTTTTATCCATCTTGTGTTAATTTTTGTATGTAGTGAGACAAAGTCCAACTTCATTTTTTTTTTTTTTTTTTGGCACGAGGATGTCCAGTTGTCCCAGCACTGTTTGCTGTGAAGACTTCTCTTTCCCTCTGGGAACTGTCTTGGCACACTCATCAGAGCAGTTTTACTTTTGCTCTAATTTTTCTTGCTTCCAAGTTAGTCTCAATTGTGTCTTTCACCCAAGTTCAAAGTGCATTTTCCCAGACAAAGCAGTGTCTGCCAGGTAATTAGTGAAAACATTTGGCAAAGAATCAGTTCTGAGAAACAGTTTACTTAATGTCTATGAAAACATCTCCCAGGATCATGGCAAGCTCCCGGGTCTATCAAAGGAGAGATGATTCTGTGGAAATTATCTTACAGTTTTCTTTCGCTATATAGATTGCATTTCCTGAGGTTCTGGATGGCAGGGTGACAAATCACTTGACTACTTTTTTTAATTGACCTTGAATAGTTTCTTATATATTTTTAATAGTACTTTTTATTTTTAGTAGAAATATAATATCAACAATTAGAAATCTCTAGATTTTTCTAGGAACTTTTGATGATTCTACATTTATTGAAAGGAAAATTTTAATCTATGTACTGAAAAGAAATTCTTTGAATATAAATAATTCCTGGAGCTCTAGCTGATGTGGCTCAATGGATTGAGTGCCAGACTGCCAACCAAAGGGTCGCTGGTTTGCTTCCCAGTCAGGGCACATGCCTGGATTGTGGACCAGGTCCCCAGTAGGGAGTGCTCGAGAGGCAACCACACATTGATGTTTCTCTTCCTCTCTTTCTCCCTTCCCCTCTGTCTAAAAATCAATAAATAAAATCTTTTTAAAAAATTCCTGGAAATATAGAATGTAAGTGCTGGAAGAGATGTGGGATTAAATAATGCAAATCCTTGATATTTACAGGGAGAAGAGGGAAACCCACAAAGATAAATTTATCTAAGAGATGCTCATGTATTCAGGCAGTGAGAAAATATGATAGGAAGCTATAATCAAGGTCTTGAAAAAGTTGAAAATTGGAAGGAACTTTCAAATTTGTAGTAACTCTCCGGGTATAATACACGTTTAGAGAATCTATCTATCTAGGAAACAACAGAGTGCTTTTCCCAATATGAAAGGGTTGACCTGTCAGCTATCATGATACATTAGCTAAGCCAAGAGGACCTAGGTTAAAATGAGAAGAGGTACCATGAGGCTGTCAGACCAAGAGTACATCACAATGAGAGATAAAAATGAAGCAGTAATCTTCTATTGTGGGGTGGGGAATAGCAAACACCTGCCTTGAATGGTTTTAAAAAAAAAATGATTGATTGATTTTAGAGAGAGTGAAACATCAACTTGTTGTTCCACTTACTTATGCACTCGTTGATTGACTCTTGTATGTGCCCTGACCAGGGATCGAATCTGCAACCATGGCATATCAGGACGATGCTGTAACCACCTGAGATACCTGGCCAGGGCTGCCTTGAATGTTTTAGATACGGAGAGAATCTTGAAGTTGAGAGAGATTAAAATGGCCACTCAAAATGAAATTTATACATGGTCAAAGCTGAGAATAACCCTCTAAAGGAATGAAAATTAGATTCAGAGGCTTGAAGGTGAAAGAGAGCATGGGTTTTGCAGGGAGGAAGACTGCAGATAATTTGTTGAGGGGAACTGCTTTATAGAAAAACATCAAATGTGAAGTAGTAGTACTACTGCTCTGCTAATAACAGAACAGTCAGAATGAATTGCCTTCCCAGAGCACATGTTCTATGCTCCTTCCAAGCCACTAGGAATTATTTGCTGTCAGTGTGTTGCCATCTCCATTCGGTGGCCTCAGCAAGCTCCCTCGTGAAGGCACAGTATCGTATTCACATTCATTCACTCACCAGAAATTTTATTTGGGTACATTTTGATTAGCCTCATTTTTTAAAAAAACCTTCCAGAATTCCAACTACTCCTCACCACTATCATTTTATGTCATGTTGTATCAATGCCAAAAGTATAAACTAAGCCATGCCCTCATGATCTGTCAGTTATATGGTTTAACTATACAATCATATAAGTTGAGAAGAACATATTTTCTGAAATGCTCCTCTGTGACTCTGTGGTAAAGGAAATGGACAAAATGTTAGGTGTAAGTAACTTAGACTAAATAGTGCTATGTTTCCTTATAAGCTCATGGGCAGTCCCAGGGCACACGTTTCCTCCCTTGAACAATGAATTTCCTCTATAAGCAACCATTTTGAACAAAAAGTCACCAAGCCCAAATAATAAAAGAAGCCAAGCGGTGAAGAGCACTGAGTGCTGTCACTATGCCAACAGAAAACTACTGCAAGAGAGCAGCCTGGCTAACTGCCTGTATTTGTGTTAATGACATATTGTGAAATATTCTACACTTAGGTACAAAGTAATTTCCAAGGAAGATGGGTCAGCTTGACAGTAAACTGGATTGCGTCAATGTCACCCACTACACTTAAAATGAAATCACCATTAGAAACTATGCTAACACTATCTTTTCATCCTCTTAAAGGACAAGAGATGTTCCAGGCTCAAAGGGAGAATATTTTGGGTGGTAAATATCATTAGAGAAATACCTTTTTTTTTCTGACAGAGAAAAATGGACACATTCAGCTATGAGCAACAGTGAATTCATAGCAGAACTGAGATTACCGGGGGAAATTTTTATGTCACCAGTTTCTTTAAACTGGTTTTTCTAGCTACACCCAAAAGCAGTTTCTGACTAATTAGAACTACGTAAACTTTAGAAGAGGAGGGAATACTCCTGGGGCCAGCTGGGATCATATGGTACTTCCGTGTGGTCTCTTTCAGTGGATCCTTGGTTTCCTAAGAGTCCTAGAGTCATAGCAATCCTCTTAGAGAAGGGGTGTCAAATTCATTTTCACTGGGAGCCACATCAGCTTCATGGTTGACTTCAAAGAGCTGAAGGTAATTTTAGGACTGTGTAAATGTGACTACCTTGTACAGTTAAATGAGAGCTTGGCGCTGCCACCAGCTAGAAACAAGGTGCCAGGTTGGATAAAACAAGGTGGAGGGCCAGATTCGGCCTGTGGTCTTTGTGTTTGCCACCTTTGACTTAGAGCACCTTAAACTCTGGTCTGCTTTCCCATCCAGGTGCTGACAATAAATGCTACATCCAGGAGTTCTGGGTTAACCTTTAATGCCCTAAAAGTTCCCATGAGGTTTATAATACTGTCCCTTGTGTCCAGACTGCTGGCATAGGACTAATATGTGAAGAGACTAGGCAGGGGAGTGAGGGATAAGCAGGGAGAGGAGCGGGAGTAAAGAGGGCTCTGGAAATTTTAAGGTAGCTTCAGTCAATTTTTTTCCTAATGGTATGGTATGTATTCCAGAATGTTCTTCCTCCTCTTCTTTCCTTCAAAATAACCCTCCTACTTCCATCCCTGAATGTTCCCCTTTCATCCCCCGAGATAAAGCCATGATAAGGACTGGTCAAGAGAGAAACCTTTCTGCCACCCTGATAGCAGGCTCACACCTATGCAGCTATGTCTGGGCTCTAGCACTCAGGTGTTCTGCCAACTGCTGTTTCTGCTGGAGGTAGGTCCCCTCGTTTGGAATTTGCTTTGATCCTCAGTTCATGGGAGTTCAGGTCCTCACCTCATAGAACACAGTTCAGTCTTCATCTGTTCAGTCAGTCATTTACTTCACAGCATTGGAGGAATGATTATTGAAGTTGTAGTTAATAATAAATGATCCTAATTTAGGTGTTTAGGGACTTGTGCATGAATCTGGAGTCTCTAGGGTATATCACCCTACCCTAGATAAGGATTTTATCCTTTATTTTAGGAAGTGAAAATAAAATCTGACACAGTTAACTGATGAGGGCCTGGAAATTTTACTGTATACATTATCTGTACATTTTACTTTCATCAGGAAGATTCTTCATCTTAAGAAATAGAGAGGCAAACATGAAGACATTGAAAACATTAAAGTGCCAAGGTAAATGACTCTGGATGCCAGTTAAAAAGAGGGGGAAATGATCTTATTTTTATAGTATCTAAAAACACTTTGGGGTGCAGCTCACATACAGCCCTCAAAGAGTAAACCCCTCACAGAGTGGTGTCTGGAAGCTATGGTATTTATGAAGGTAACTGGATATATCAGTGGGAGTTCACCATGAGTGACTATCAGAATGAGTGACTAGTAGAGGCTAAGAAACAACTGACTGTCAGGAGAAAATCTGACTTTAATTCCTTGACTTGATAGTATCCACAATAGCGATTGATTAAAACTGGCATGTACTTTGAACTCTAAAAATTCTTAGAGTGGATTGCAAAAAGGAATGCATAATTGAAGCAAATGCAATGTCTTTTTCTTTGTTTATGTGTATATTATTTTTCAATTACAGTTGACATTCAGTAGTATGCTAGTTTCAGTGGTTAGACATTTATATAACTTACAAAGGGATCCCTCCTTGACACCACACATACTTATTATAGTATTATTGACCAAGTATGTACAAATGAACCTGGCTGCTTTCACTAACAATAAAAGCATTTGGAGCTTTTTTCCACCTTAGGCAAAATATATACTGAATATACACACTTTCTCATTTAAGTGTTTATGGGTAATTTTGCAGTGGAGCAAATAGTCCCCCTCTGAACCAGCCATATCTCTTTGCAACCTTAAATACTCTATTGATGAACTGCTCTTGTAACCTATAATATATAAAGCAATGCAGCTAATTGGTTTCCATTTATCTATATTGAGAGTTAACTTTAGAGAAATTTTTCACTGAGTATTCACTTATCCCTAGCACTTTTCTAGGGACACAAGGGAAATAAATTAATGTTCCCTGTAATCAAAGAGTTAGCAACCTTATTGAAGATTTAAGACTTACATGTATTATTAAAATAGTAAAAAAATATGTCAGTCTACTCATGGGTCAAAATGTGATTTACAGATACTAACTCAATGATTCTTATATATTGGTACACATAAAACTATGTAGTAAGCAAATGAAACATGAAGATTCCCAAGCCACATTTTGATTCAATAGGGCAGAAAATCTGCATTTTTCTCAAGCACCCAGATTATCTCGATGCAGCTGAACCAAGGAGCTTCCTGAGTAGATGCATGGAAATCAGGAATTGGGGGTTTGGGGAAGGACTGGAATTGTCAGGGTGAATTTATAGAAAGTAGAAGACTTGAGATGAGGCTACAACGTCTAACTTCAAGGATAGGTGAAATAAAGACAGAGAAGGGAAGCATATTCTTGGAAATGGGAGAGGTCTGAAGAAAAGCCCAAAGTTGGGAGTAAATGTGACCTAAGAAAGGGACAACCAAAAAACAAACCTGAGAATAAGGTGGCCACATAAAGGCTGGTGGCCCCTCCACTCATGTTGCTTGTCCAGACAACTTAAGCATCTTGGACAATCTCACTTCTTTATGAAGTTAACCAGAATATATAAAGAAAAAAAATTTCTTTCTTATGCCTGAACATGAGTTTCATGTTACTTATGTCTAATTATAGGGTTCAATGGATATTAAAAAAACAATCTCTAGAACTACAATTCCTAAGCCAACCAAACCAGTGCCCGTATACAAACTCTAAATGTGATGATTTAGTGTTTAGCATCAAATGAACAGTCACTATGGCAGACACACGCCTTGGGATCCAGAAAGAACTGGACTTGAATCCTTGTTATATCACTCCTACCTGGGACATTTTACTTGGCCATTTTGAATTTTAGTTTCCAAATCTGTAAAATAGAAATAATAATAGCAACATATACATACATACATACCTTGCATTGGGTTTTGAAGATTAATTGAGGTGGTAAATGTAAACTCTAAAACATAGTAGATATCTGTGAGTGAAT
The DNA here is from genome assembly GCA_007922815.1 of Macrotus californicus. Lineage (NCBI taxonomy): Eukaryota > Metazoa > Chordata > Mammalia > Chiroptera > Phyllostomidae > Macrotus > Macrotus californicus. The sequence continues at coordinate 5,283 of VMDR010015061.1, read as the reverse complement.
AAACAATATTTGTAACATTTTTTATATTTGTAAAAAACATGTATTAAGTAGACTAATCCATGATTACACAATGGTATGATTCATTTGGGGTCAGATAGTTAAAACTGCACCGTTGTGATGTATTAAGAGATATTTACAATTTTCTGTACAAAAAAATAGGTGAAATTTAATCGTGGAACTGGTTAACAATGTGACATGGTTTATTTTTTCAATGTTGTACAAGTACAATTGTCTCCATTTTCACCGACCATGCCCCCCTGTCCCATCCATTCTTGCCTCCCACCCTCAAACCCCCCACCTTTGGCTTTGTCCATGTGTCCTTCATACATGTTCCTTGATGCCCTCCTCCATTATCTCCTATTATCCCTCTCCCTCCTCTTCTCTAGTTACTGTCAGTTTGTTCTTTATTTCAACGTCTCTGGTGAGGGGAACCCCACCCCACAGAGTTCTCCTGGTTGCGGATGAAATAAGTTGTCCCAGACACAATGTGTTCCAGTGGGAAAAGGGGTGGCGATTCCCTCTAGTGGAGAATGCCCCGAGCCCTTCTCTGAAATGGTTTTTATTGGTATTGGTATGTGCAGGGGTATACAATGGCCTGAGCCCTTCTCTGAAATGGCTTTTATTGGTATTGGTATGTGAAGGGGTATACAGCATGTAAGCATAGCTCATTAATCAATGTCCAAAGGCTATAGTTATAGAAAACAGATATTATCTATAGATGACAATTGAAGAAACACAGAGATCTGCCTCAGGTCAGGGTCTGGTAGACATGCTGATGCCAGATGGGTGTTAAGGCATATTTTAGAGATAAGGAGTTCAGTCCTTATGCTTTGAACTTAAACATTTGGTTTATACCAACAGGGTTACAGCAAAGCAAAGCACACTTCAAAGGATACAATGTATTCTTCAGGCCTGATTTCCCACAGGAACCCTCAGTGTTAGTATGGAGTCATGCCTGACACCTGCATTCCTGGCATTATGGTGGAGACTTACAGGCCTCTTTCAAGGCCTTGCTAATGCGGGGCTATGGTCTCCAATACCACACAAAGTGGTCCCCAACACTTTGGTTGTTCTTCATTTGCTTGTTTGTTTTGTTGATTAGGTTCCACTTAATAGGTGAGATCTTATGGTATATTCTCTGTGATGTGGTTTAAAGGATACACTAAGATATGTTTCCAAGAGACCTGAAATCTTCTCTTAGAGTTTCATTACCTGAAGACTTGTGCAGAGGTATGGAGCTCATATCAGTCATTTGCGTTTACTGTGAGTGATTTTTCAGATCTTTTCTCTCTGTGACAGTAGAGAGAAAACTACTGAGGAACAGGAGATTGGCCGGACAGAAAGAAAGGCTGGAATCATTCTGTAGAAGGGAAACCATTCTGTAAGATTGAGCTGGCTAGAACCACAGGCCATCACATAAGGGTCCTGCAAACCTGCATCTGGTGAGAAATGGACACCAGAATCAGGAAGGTGGGGCACAGGAAGGAGGCAGTGACAAATGTCAAGTGCTTTTCCTTTAGCCTCTGGCTGGTTTGAATACTGTTGTTCCCTGCACTTTAAATTTCTCATTTCCATTAAATGTCACACAAATGCCTTTTTATTTCTGGTGTCATATCAAGAAGTAAAATCTTCTCCAATGAGAAAGTGAGGCTCACATGGTCTCAGCAGGTGACTGAGGGAAATCTGAGAACAGAAATGGTTTCTTCAAAAAATAGTCTTTAAAAAAAAACACAATGAACTATTATATAGAAAAACTAAGTATTGAAACTGCTTTAAGTAATTCAGTTCCTTTAATGTGATTTTAAACACTATTTATTATTACTGCCCATTGTTACTCATTATTTATTACTCTTATTATTTATAATTACCCACTCTTTCATCTGAGAAATTCAAGATATAATATGCCTTTCTGGGGTGAAGATTTTTCCTGTTTACTATTCAGATTTTCCTAAATCACTATGTGTAATATATCTTGAGAAATTTATACTTTTAGAGGAAAAAATGCTTTTTCCTTTACATTAAAAATACAGTGAGTATTGGTAAAAGAATTATTTTCCTTGATGGAAAAAGAAAGCAGAGTTACATTAATGTGGAATTAGAAATAAGGTCTAAATGGTAACCATAAATTAGATAAAATAAAGTCATTTGTGCCAAAAGAAATGAACCATAAATTACAGAAGAGAATTTCTGTTGTTTATACCTAGGGCTGGGTACAGAGCAGTCGCTCAGCTGAGTTTCTGAGATGCTTAACTTATAGCACAATTAGAAACAAACCAGAGTCCCTAGCTCTGAGGACTTTCAAAATACATCCTCCGTATCACTGCCAGAACAGTCCTCATTTTTACACATGCACACACCTCATGACTCATCTCTGTGCAGCTTCTCTGGTGATTATCTAGTCAATATCTCAACTCCATACTGAAAAAGTCTTGCAGGGGGGTGCTTATATAAGACTTTACAATAACTTTTGGTTTCTTATCCAAAGAGGCAACAGTGTCCAGGAAATACACAAACCATGAAGAAATTATTGTGCAATCGAGTGTGGTATTGGGGAGAAAAATGCTATTCAATTTTGGAAGCAGGGTTATTTATTTTTTTTAATGTGAACCAAGGTTTCCTGAATGAGAGAGGTCAGAAGTTCTTCAGTGGGTCCAATTTCACATTGACAGTGTAGAAGTTTGCCTCGAATTTTGTCTGAGAAGTTCCAGAAAAATGCTCTGTACCAAAAACTTTCCCCTTCACAGAAATTCCTACTGTTGGAATTGCTGTTTCAGTTCCCATGTGCTTCCTTAGATAGGGCACTGGAGGAATCCAGTCAAGGTACCACCTAAGTGTGGTAACTACTCCTGTTAGAAGCCTAGAAGTCAGGAACATCAGAAGGGGTGGAGGGTCCTCATTTTGGGCAAACTCAACCAACCTTACTGTTCCGTCTTCTCCTAGACTTGACCAATTAATTAATGTGAACACAAAAAATAGGGAAAGAAGTTTTGGTCTTTGATTTCTTGCAAACAGTCTTGGGCTTATCTCTCCATAGTAATTGTGACAGTAAAACAATAAAGATTGAGATTTAATTTTAACTTGTGTTGGTCAGTCTAGGGCAGCAAGTGAAGATGATGAGCTAGAGAAATATTAATCCAGGCTGGTTATTTAACTTCAGCCTCATTTTGAGGAGAGCACTATCAAAGGCACCCGCTCAGGACAATGAAAGTCTTCAGTGAGATTTTAGTTTATCGCCGGTTTATCCTCATAGTTTTCACTGTGCTGATTTTCCTGCCCCTGCCTATCATCCTCCAAACAAAGGTAAGTGAACCTGGGGAACAGGCTGGTGGATTTCCTGATTTATTTAATTGTCCTTCATTGTTGGTCCAGATTTTGGCACACTTGTCAGTATTTTTCTGTTTGCTTTTAAGTATAGTCAGTCTATTAAGTCCAAAGTGATAAAGTCAGTGCATTTTCAGTCCCTTAGTGAAATTATTTGAATCAGTGAACATTTAGTGAGAACCTTCTCTGGGTCAGGCATGATGAATGTCACTTGCTGGTGAGAGGCCCTGGAGCCCAGCTCTCTGCTTTAAGTCAAATTGATCACATCCAAGCTGTGTGACCTGAGCAGATTACTTAACCTCTCTGTGCTTCTGCTTTCTCATATGTAAGATTGGGACAGTAACAGGCTTGTTGTGGGAATTAAATGCATCATCAAGCACTAGAGCAGTGGCTGGTATACAGTAAGTGGGGCAGTGTGGGTCTCCCCAAATGTGTTGGTTCCACAGCTGGTGCAATTTCCACTATAATGCCTTTTCTCTGAGTAGAGAAGAGCAAGTATTAATCAAGGTTATACCATTCTGAGTTAAAGGAGGATCCTGGTAATTATAATACCATGGGTAGTCCAGTTTCCCACAGAAGTTGGACACCAATCTGGGACTATGAGGGAAATCCACATGAGCTAATGAAAAATCCTTTTTGACTCTGCCAAAGTCTCCTCTACCAGCAAACCTGGTGAAGGCACAGGCCTCTGCTGCCAGCAGCTGCAGGTTGTCTGCTGCCAGGGGCTACCACCCAGCTGCAGCCTCCAGGCTGGGCCTCTCCTGGGACTGAGACCCCTTCCTCTTGTCCTCAGTGGATGAAGGGAAGAACTCCCCACTCCTTTCATTCAAACATTGTTCTGAGCCCCCAGATCCTTACAGAGTTTCCAGTGAAAACAGCAGGCATAGTCGGATTGTTTTCAGTTGGGTTGGTTTTGTTTTGCAAATTCTGTTTTATAATCCTCCTCTCTCCTCCCTGCCCATCCCACTCCAGCTACTTTTGATCACTCTTTTATGAGTCTCTGGCAACCACTAGAGGACAAATTTGAGACATAGGGCTCTAATCTGAATGCCCACCTCCAACCCTCCTTGAAGACTTGTTACTGCATCTAGCATGCATGATGGCCTCTTTCCAACAACCTTGGTCCTGAAGTCCCCTACACCTAACTGGATCCTACCATGAGCACATCTTAGTTTATACCTGGACCCCTGTTATCGTGTAATATCTCTTGGTTAGTCTCAGCATAGGTCCTTACTTTACAGCAGTAAAAATAAGATATTAAACTAATCAAGACAAACTTCGACCGTGATTGCACATTATCTGTGCTGCTTCTTTGACATATAAACCCAGGACACTTTGATTATCTTCCATAATTTTCAGAGAAAATGAATATAAACTCTTTTAAAGAGAAAACAAGTAAATAAATAAAAAGCAATGATTTCAGTGCATGATTCACTCATTAACTGGAAAGTATATTCTTGCTAGGAAAGGTAGTCATTGATTTTTTTTCAAGGTGCTATGATTAGGTCTGTGAGGAAACTAGGGGCCTGCCATTTAGTGAACTGTGTTCCTCATTCTTTTCTCTCTAATCAACTCATTTGTTAAAATTCAAGTAATGTTAATGAGAGGGTTTTTTTTTCCTAGTCCAATAACATGATTTCATTTTTTTGGCTACTCTAAATGCATAGTTAATCATTTCAACTGCCAATTAAATTCAAAGAATATTATTTTAACTGTTGCTTACAAGGAAAGCAGAATTTTTTCCAGAGAATATGGGCCTTTGGAGGGTATAAAATTTAAGTAAAGGCTTACTTTGACATGGATATAAACCAATTTATTATAACTCTCATGTTACCAAAGAGCCCTCTGCTTTAAAAACACACAGGAACAGAACAATTAAAGATTCAAGAAAAACAAAGTGAATTTTGATTTATAAAAATACAATAACTCTACATGACCTAGAACCAACAAACAATGAATTCT
>VMDR010015060.1:0-22770 GCA_007922815.1 Macrotus californicus | reverse complement strand
TTCTTTGATGCTCTTCCATGCAACGTGGAGACTTGAGTCTCAGCTGTTTTCCTTCTCTCTGAAGATCTTTTAACATTTCTTGCAAGGTAGGTTTACCAGCAACAAACTCCTTCAATTTTAATTTTTCTGAAAGCGTGTCTTTCTCCTTCATTCTTGAAGGATAATATCTCAGGGTATAGAATTCTAGGTTGGTATGTTTTCCTCAACACGTTAATTTCACTCCACTTTCTTCTTGCTGGCATAGTATCTGAAAAGGTGGATATGATTCTTACCCTTGTTCTTCTATAGATAATTTTTCCCTTGTCTTCTTTTCCAGAAATTGTCTTTATTGTCATTTTCTGTAGTTTGAAAATGATATACCTAGGTGTAGGTGAGGATTTTTTTTAATATTTTGGTATTATCTTTTTTGCTGTTCTCGGAACTTCCTGGATATAGTTTGGTGTTTAATATTAATGTGATAAATTCTCAGTCGTTATTATTTCCACTATTTCTCTTGTTTCTTTCTCTCTTTTTTGTCTTTGTGATATTTCCATTATGTGTATGATATACCTTTTGTGGCTGGCCCACAGACATTGAATAACCTGTTTTTTCCTCTTAGTCTGTGTTCTCTTTGCTTTTCAGTTTTTGAGTTTTCTCTTAGTAGGTTCTCAAGCTAAAGGCTTCTTTCCTCAGCTGTGTCCAGTTTAGTAATAAGGCCATCGAAGGGCTTCTTCAAATTCTTTATTTCTATTAACAGTGCTTTTGATCTATAGCATTTCTTTTTCTTTCTCAGGATTTCCTTTTCTCTGCTTACATTTCCCATCTGTTCTTACATGCTGTCTACTTAATCGATTAGAGCCCTTAGCATATTAATCGGAGTTATTTTATGTTTCGGTCTGATAATTCCATATACCTGGTCTCTCTGACTCTGGTTGTGATGCTTGATCTGTGTCTTCGTATTGGGTTTTATCGTGCCTGTCATTTCTTCCTGATAGCCAGCCATAATTTGGGTAGGTGACACTGTGATATTATCACAGTGCTTAGTTATGTAATACTGAGGTTGGGGGTGGGGGGCGGGACACGTTCTGTGATTCAGTTTCCGTCTGTTAGTGGGCCTGTGTCTCTGGATGGTGAACTCCACACGGGTTTCTCGGATTCTGTTCCTCCCACCCCTAAGTTCAGACAGAATGGCTAGCGTGGACTGGCCTTGGCTATTTGCCTTCTCCCACGTGGAAGGCCACAGCTGAATAGAGAGAGCCCTTCTCCCAGATGAATCAGATTGTGAAAATATCCCGGCATTTTAGGCTCCCTTTAATTAGTCCCTCTTTAACTCTTCTGAGGGCGTGGTCTTGTTAGGAAGAGTGAGCTCCGGTGTGTTTCTAAGTTGTTACCTTTCCTCCCTGGGCCAGATGCATTAGGGGATTTTTCTCAGATACTGTGACGCGAACCTGGTTGAGCTCCTGGAGGTAAACTTCACAAAACTATGGGGCCCCCAATGACGGGGCTCCCCTAGAACTTTTAACCGCAGAGATGTCCACAGAGCCCCCAGCAATTCTGCGTTGCAGTCCGGGTTTTCCTGCCCAGCACGAGCTCCTGCTCCAGTTCGCTCTGGAGATCCCCTGCTTCGGTAAGCCATGAGTGCCTGTATTCTCTCTCCATCTTGCAGGGGGGATGGGAGGTGGCAGGAGCTTGGCCTGCGTCCCCTTCTCTGTTTCATATCCAAGAAGACTTGTTGGTTTTTAAGTTAGTTCAGCTTTTGCTTGTTGTTAGGGTGGAATGGCAACTTCCAAGTTCTTTATATGTGGACCCTGAAACACATTAGTTAATTTTCAAGGACTTCCTCTCCAGTACGTTTTCATATAGGAACAGGCATATTCCACAGCCTAATTGTTCTTACCTCTGGACCCCCGGTTTTCTCGTCCTGGCACACGGGGAGCCCACCTTGAGCTTCTCTCTCCTGCTCTGACAGTGGATGGCAATTCTCAGATTAGAACTAGACATTCTCTCAGCTTTTTTCCCATGTCTCTTCTGATCTTTTTACCTGAAGTCAAGTGTCCTTTCTTCAAATATACATTGATGACCCCTTTCTTCATTTATAAAAATGCACTTAAAAATGTTTTTCTGTATTTTACACCTGGAGGCTTTATACATTAAAATACTCAAAAAGTTAGAAATTTACACAAAAACCCAATGGACCTAAAAGAAGCAAAACGTTTTAAATATAGTGTTACAAATATATAGGCTTTCTTGTCTTCTTCAGCAAAACAAGGATTGTAGCGGTATCTCCCTCCTGGGATTGTCAGTGTTGGAAGGATCAGTATCTGTGATGCGTAGAATAGTGTCGAGGACATAGTGTTATAGAAGATCAAATGATTGTTATGTAACAGTAATGGTGATATAATAATAATAGTGATATAATAATGATGATTATAAACATATAACCATTATTTGATTCTCACCAAAACTATGTAAAAATGATAGGAGAGTTTACTCAACAGCGTGGCCTCCTTTCTGCAAGGAATTTGGAACGATGGGCAGTATCACCCTTCTTTAAGAATCAGACATGAAACCAGCATGTGAGGATCAGAAAGGTTTGCACAAAGAACTTTAAAGAGACTGCAAGACCCACCAGCTGTCTGGATTTCTCTGTAACCTAATCAGATTTTAACATGTATGAAGAAAATAGTTCAATTAGAATTACATTTCTTAGTCACAGCTGCTATTAGGAAGATATCCAATAGGTTCTGGTAAAAGGATATGAATTTGTCTTGTTCTTACAACTTGCATATTCTCGCTGTAGAAATAAATATTTCGGGGACCTTCCTGTTGTAAAACAGGGACCTATGGCACATAGAAGAGAGGCTGGTCTCTGGTAAATGATAGCCATTACTTATTTTTTAGACTTACTGACACATTCGTATTATAATTGATATTAACTCCTTTGTTTATGTTTTATCTCCCCCAAATAAACGTCAGATTCTCATTTGGTATACTGTAAGTGGTAGCCTTCTCAGGAAGAATGCATAAAACAGAAGGTGGGAAGAGCAGCTAGTCTGTGGGAGGTTTAGATTTAAGACACTGGCATTATGATGTGATACAAAATGTAAGTTTAGTGAATGTGCCTGAACTAAGAGCCAACAGATTGGTTTCTGAGCTAGCAGGGCTGCGTGCTGTACCCCTGAACTTGACAGAATAACGGGAGAACTATGGAAGACAGATGGAGAGTAATTCTCAGCTAAAAATCTCAGTTCACCTCTGGCCTCACAAGAAATTTCCTTAATAAAACTTCTGTAGCCTACCTTCTCACAGTGTCATATTTCTCCAAACTTTTGCTCTAATTAAGTTTAGTGAAGTTGCCTTTAAAATATATACAAGCATCAGCTGGGCAGACTAATTGTGGAATACCAACCTGAAATAGTAAAAACCTTGATCATAAATTGTTAATAATTGTGGAATACCAACCTGAAATAGTAAAAACCTTGATCATAAATTGTTAACAATGTACTCATTCTATATATCTAGTCATTAGGAATAAAAATGCACACAAATCATACCGGTCACGTCCAAGGCACCATGCTGAGTGTAGGACCCCTGAGACTGAGCACAGCACCATAGATGCAACCAGAGGGTACAGACAGGTAAACTCATAACCACACAAGCTGTGATATTAGAAGCAGCTACGGAGGTACACTGGGGGGATAACAACTTGAAAATATTAAAAACTGGAATGAGACAGGCTAATGAGATCCTAAACTATGCTTACATTACTGTTCATGCTTTAGTGAGAAGATAAGGACGATTTCTAATTAGTCTTTCAATTGCTTGGTTTTGAATGTGTTCTTCTAAACTGCTAAAGTGTGCTTAAAGGCCGTTTCCTGCTGCATTAAAGACACTTTCTAATCTTTAAACTATTGAATGTATTTTAATAAAGTTTTTCTTCAAAGATAATATAAAGGTAAATAGGAATCTGAGTTAATGGAAAAGTACAGCCTTTCTGATATTAATCACTTCCAGAGAACACTGTGCTTAGTACACTCACATATGTCTCTGAATTGAAGGCCACAATTCTCCTCAAATATGCAAGACCAGAATGTGACATTTTTGTCATTTCTGAAACCATTCAATTAAACTTCTATAAAGCTATTTCAGTATTGTATTGTTTTATGTAAAAATTCCTAAGAAAAACTGGGGTGAAAAAGCAAAATTTTAAAGTATATTGTAATTGTTAGAATACACTTAGTAACTAAATGTTCTGAGTTTTTAGGCCTTGAGTTCTATTAGCATCACAGAAGATAAAATAGGAACCCATTTATCTCAAAGTTTTAACTCTTGAGTGTCACTGGTTTCCTTCCTTACTAAAATGTAGCAGAAAATCTGTTGCAGTGTTCACATAAAACCCATGCTTTTACTCGACTCCTAAACATTCTGGGATACTGGCGTTTTTAAAAGATTATATACCAAGTTCTGGCCTCTCGTGTGATGATAGAGTGGCTCAATAATATTAACTCTACTTCCAATAATAATAATAAACACTAACAAATATTGAAAATGAACTATTTAAATAATGCAGGTAGAAGGTAGAGAGAATCTGACCCTTAACAGGTCCGTATTGATTTTTCCCATGGGGCACGCTCTGGTCCCCAAAGCAAAGCAAAGGTGACAGTCAAGCACAAAGTCACTTTTATTGGGTTGAAGAGTCAGTGTCTGGATTTCAAAACTGTCACAGAGGCTAGGAAATTAGGGAGGCAGTGTCCTGGAAAGGAGGGACCACAGACATGAAAACCTAAAAATCTTCATTGCAAGGAGCCCAGAGGGAAACAGTACCTAGAAGGTTGAGTGTTGAACGGAGACGTCAGCAGCTTCCTGGTGAAAGGGCGGCAGAGTTGGAGTTTAGTCCCCGCCCCCAAGTTAAAGTGGGGCCGTGGCACCGCAGGCTCCTCATTAATGCTGCGGAAGGTCGCAGCGTAAGGCTGGGGGATGGGCACAATGGCAGGTCTATCAGAGGAGCAGGGAGGGTAGTGGGAAGAGGAGAGAGAATGGAAATTCAAGGGGGAAAATTTAGTTTCTCAATTTTTCTTAAAACATTAGAAGTGGGTTCTGAAACTGTGTGGTGATTTTTATTTCAAACTAAGGAAAAATTCTAAAATAAATTATTGAATACTTCAGATGGGTTGCATCCTGTGCAGGGAAACTCAGTGCATGCTCCCACTGGCTCTCTCACGGTGTCGTTATAAGTACAGATTTACAACTTTTGTGGTTGCTTTCGTAATGCCTGGAAAGTTTGAGAGATGCTCATAAATCCCCCTTCTCAAACACTTTTCTACAGAAATAATCCCCTAAATTGGGCACGGATATGTGTACAAGGATGTTCACTGAAAAATTTTTAAGTAGTAAAATGCTGTAAACAATCTAAACAATCTTTAATAAATATATTAATCAAAATTATGGACAGAAACAAATTGTTCACTTGGATTGTATAATTTGAAGATAATATAATGAAGGAAAATTTTAAAAATATGTTGCAAGGTGTTAGCAACTTGCAGGGGAAATCGTGCTAGGAATAGAGGGAGCAAGTCCTACCACATCTGTGCCTGGAAGGGAAAGAGAAGGAGGGTCCCCAGCAGAGAAAGGGAAGGCCGTCTCTGCAGCAACTGGAACCTTTGATCAAGGGACGTAGGTGGCCCAACACAAGCCTTACAAGAAGGAAGAACAGCCCTCCCCCACTCTCTCCAATCTTGTGGCTCAATCAAACTAACACTGTAAGATGGTAAGGAGCCCTCTTGATGTGGCCATGCGTGCCAGCCTCCCGGGATACAAAAATTGGAGGAGAAGGGTAACAAATAAATCTAGAAAATCTCCAAATTGAGATAAAACAAAATCACTTACGTATGCCCAGGATCAAGTAAATATGGCTTAGCAGCAACACGTGTGTTTAACTTAAATCAACTCAGTGTCAAAATTACGATGTGGCTCACTACAAAATTCAACTGCTATATATCACATTCATAAAATATTAATTGCAAGGAAGTTAATGAGAGTGCACTAAGAATTTTAGATTAGGCGGAGCATGCTCAAAGAGCTCCACTCATGCTGGTAGCAGAGTTTTAAAACCATATCTTCTGGTCACTGGATAGAAGACCTGCCTGCGTCTTAGCCTGAGGTCAACCCCACGATAGCACACAGCTTGGTCCGGTCAGAAGTCTGTGTGAGTCCTGACACACAGAGGCAGATTCCAGCTCAAGACAGAGAGGACTTATCCCACAGTGTTCTGACCAGAATTAACTTCTGCCTTAGAAGGTAATGAGTTTCTGGAATATAAATTGTAGATGAGATTCAAGCAACTGACACTCTGATGCTTTCACGCCTGGCATTCTGTCCTTCCATATATTTACCAATTTTTTCTTAATGAAAATAGGGCTTCCTCTGGTTTCTGCATCAGTACTTTGATGCTGAATTTGTATTATTCTGGTTCCTGTTCTTACCATATGATTGAGAAACACCTAGGACAGCGATTTTCAACTGGTGGGCTGCAAGAATTTTTAAAACATGCAATACCTGACTATTTAGTCAGGGGCACTGAGCTCTTTTCCCTGAGACTGGCAAATAAGAACGTGACAACAGCCAACACAACAATGGCCGTCTGGTGTGAAGGAATCAAAATTATACCTATTTTAGGGGGGGGGGTCAGACTGGTAAAAATTATATATTTTTTGGTGTGCCACAGAATTTTAATAATTATTTTCTGTGTGCCATGAGCTGAAAAAAGTTGAAAATCACTGATGTAGGACAGGAGGGGAATTATTATTAAAAGGGCCAGTTTACTGGCCTCTGAATTTCTGTCAACCTGCCGATAAAATCATTTCCTGTTTTCAAAGTTTCTCATAGACTCTCTTTTCTACCTGTGAATATCCCCACTTGCATTTCCTGTTCCTTTTATCTTTTTTCTCCTCAGGTGTCTTATTTCTGAAGCTTAGTATGTCTGGAACTATTTACCGCCTGTGGTTTGCTAAGTTTTGCTTTTGATCGCTTTTACTGTAATCCACCCTCCATTCTACTGACCTTTCCCCTCTTGTTAGCAATGCTTTTTCGTTACTGATCATCTGAGAGAATATGTAAATTTAAATCTTTTCAATTTTTCAATCCCTTCTTGTGTCACTATCTTTACATTTTATTTCCTTCCCTTTAGAAAACATTTTTCTATATTATCATTTTATCAAAAATGTGTTACTTGAGCAAGTATTAATTTCTGAATGCAAGATTTTTTACCATATCTGTAACATATGGCTAGTTATTTCCCCACCCATGCAAAGGCAATGTTTTCTGTGTGTATTTCTCTTTTGCCAAACATCATTTCTCCCCATTGAAAAGAGATGTTCATCTTATTGATGTTTAATGACTATTAGAAAAGATGCACTGAAAAACTCATAGATTTTTACATCAATATTTCATGCATAATCATTCTATGGAAGATGGTACAGTCCAGTACAAAACAACCTTACTCTTGGATAGTTGAGCATATGGAGATTCCAGAAGAATGTACAAAGAAACTCAATGTTTGAACCAATTTTGACTTACGTATTTCAAACCATAATATCTTCATGGGGTGGGTAGAGCATGAAGTCTCCAAAGTGGATTTCCAAGTTTATATAATTTGCCTTCAGCTCCTAAGTGGACCTAAGGCCAAAGATTTAGACTTTTAAGATACCTCATAAAGTCACCCTTCTTGTGGTCAATAAGGAAAATGTTCCCCCTTTTTAGGGACTCCTTCCCCATCTCCAGAGGGACACTCATGAGCCCTGGCTCTTATAGATATTAGCTTCAACAAGGTTGTCAGTGGTTTGATTCAACTAGAAAAATTTACTTCCTGATGTATTTCTTATTGGATGAAGAATCTTTCTTCCAATAATGAGTTACAATGTGAAATGAGTTCAATATCTTCAGTATATACTTGGGCCCCAGAGAGATGGGAAGGGGTTCAGAAAAGAAGCAAAATAGGTTTTACACAGTAATAATACACTATGATTTTTCTATATTCCTCAGATTGAATATCTGGAGAACATTTTGTTATATGCACTTTATATTCCACTGAAATTGAATGTTGAACATTGAACATACAATAAGGTTTCAGTCAAAAACCATTTTAGAAGTTCTAAAAAATAAAGTACATCAAAATAGAGAATCTAACATCTAACAGAGCAAGTCTGGGAGAGACTCAGGGCTGTGACGATAGGGAACGTGTGATGGGGGAAGATTATTGCCCCAGGCAGATTCATCCCAGTGCTCAGAGACTCATGGGCTCCTATGCACTGGAAAGATGCCCTTCTTTCTTCTTCGGATTGCTTTGTCTGAAGTGTTTTCTTCCTGATATCCCTATTAGAAAGTTAAAATTTACCTTAAAAGTTATTGGAAGGGTGGCATTTCTACTTTAGAAAAATTACAAATACTATAAACCAAAATCAAAGGTTATAAGCTTTTGTCCTGTTTGTTTGTTCAGAGTTGCTGTTTGTGATACCCACCAGAGAAGTTCACAGCATATTACAGTAGTTCATAACCCTTAGCATGGCAAAGTTCTTTTTTTAAATTAATTTTTCAGTTACAGCTGACATTCAATATTATATTAATTTCAGGTGTACAGGATCTTGGTTAGACATTTATGTAGCTTACAAAGTAATGTAAGTCTGGCACCCGACTGGCACCATGTGTAGTTATTACAGTATTACTGACCACATTCCCGATGCTTGCTTTACACAGCATGGCAAAATTCTTCATGGAAGATTTTCTGAGTATGGGAGTTCAAGGAAAATCCATGGAGGATGTAAAAACAAATATTTATAATGTCTTTTTGCTCCCCAAAGTCTGTCTTTCTTACTTAAATAAGTTCTTTTAATATTTGCTTATAAAAGACTTATTTTAGTATTTAGAAATTCTGTAATAATTTAAACTATTTGTAGTTACTTGCATCAAAAGTGATACTTTTATAAATTATGATAAGTGTGGGGGTATGTGTTTCTCACACATACTGGGAAGTTAACATACATCTGGAGGAAAGGCTTTCTTGATTTGAAATTATATCTGCACATATTACACCTCTGATCACAACCGCTCAGGAGCTCCTCAGGATAAAGTTCACATTTTTGTGAATGATTCTATGATCTTAATTGCCATCATTTCCTTGTGCCCCATTCTGCTCCCAACAGATTGCCCTTGGAGTTGTTACCTGCTTTCCAATTAGGTTTTGTACATTCCTGCCTTGGGCATTGCTAATAGGTGTTTCCCTGTCGGGTTATCCTCACTGCCTGCAGCCACCCTACATGTGTGACCTTCCTGCAAGTCTCACTTCAGCTCTCATGTCACGCTCGACACCTTCTTAGACCCCAGTTAAACATAGCAGGTGTCTGCATTTGGGAATTAGCATATTTATTGCCTATACCACTGACATTATATCTGCACACATACTATTTTTATCTTTCCTTGAATTGCTTACTTTCTTTTTATTTAGTTTTTCATATTCTGTATCATAGCGTCCAACCCAGGATAAGTGTTTCATGTGGTTCTAATTTAGTTTAAAACCTTGTAGGAGCCACCACAGTATTATGTATGAGGTGCTTAATAAATATCAACATTAAGCCAACGAATGATTGGATTATCTGAGGGAAATGTAGCTGTTGTTAAATTTTATAGGGGTAAATTGAAATATACCCTGAGGTATAAAAATATACAAAGTTCACCCAAATGAGAACAAACAGAGTCTATTGATACAGATTTGCCCTTGCAAAGAAGTCAGTCACTATGAATTGCATTGTGCAAATACTCAAAGGCAGGCAGGCAAACAAAGGGGTTGAAAAGCTTTATAATGAAAAAAAGAGAGAGAGAAGGATTTAAGAATGCTCTTACTGGAGGTTATTGACAAGGGAAGTTGGAAATGGGCCAACTAGAAGGGAGGAATACTACGAGGTTGTTTGGCTTTCTCTGGTTGGTTCTGTGTTGGAGGTGAGGGAGAAGGTTGGCAACAGTTGGGAAAACAAGCAGTTGTTGAGCAGGTTATGATTGTTCAGAGCCAATTGCTGCAGAGGCTGTGTTTAAAATCTGGGCTAGTTGCTGCAGAGGTTGTGGGTCACCATTGTCATGTCTGGCCAGGCCATGCATACCTGTTAATGTATGCAGTCTCTCGGTACAAGATTAGCTTTTATGTGTGTAGTACCTTACAGCATTCCTAGTACTGTACAGACTCTTCCGTTTGTTCCCTAGAAGAGCTCTGTGGGCCTGATAGGAACGCACGTTTGAACATTACCAAAAGACACCCGAGGCTTAGAGAAGCAAACGATCTTCCCCAGCGCATCAAATCTAGTGAGAAAGTGGGTCCACTTGGACTCACATCTTCTGAATTCAAATTCAGACTTAAGAAATCATTGTGAATGTATCTGGAATCGGTCAAGGGCTGACACAAATGAGAAGAATAAAAGCCTAGGGAAGTTCCATAAAACTGTTGAAAGTCAGGAGAATGTGATCTTGAGAATCTGAAGGCTATCTGGAAAAATGAAACATCATTCAGAATATAAGTGAAAGATTCATAGAATATTTGGAAGCAGAAATATGATAGCTAAAGATGAAATACTTCCAAAAGGGGTGAAGAGGAGGTAAAGAAGCCTTTCCAGTTGGAATTTCAACATGGACACACCATCCCCAGCAGGCAGCTCTGTGCCCCCTGGGCGTTTGCAGTCTAACGGGAGAGAAACATTTGTAAAAGACCTTTCTGTCCAATTTTAAGAAGCTATCAACCTGATATAGGAGTTGTTTTAGAGGAAGAATTACAGGGACATGCAGGGAGAAAAATGGGAGAAGGGAAGGGGCTTACTATTCATCAAAGTGCCATTCACCAAAGTCCGTTTAGCAGAAACACTAATTGAAGAAATAGTGCTGGAAGGAGGAAGAGCTGCAGAGAGGTGGCAATAATTCAGTGACTAGATGATCCTGCTGCTAGTAATTGCTACTTTAAGGCTAGAGAGGAACTGAGAAGGTATAAAGGCTTGTGCGAAGGAAAATGCAGGCTTTACGTAAGCCTGGATGTGAGGGCATAAAGAACAATGAGCAAGAACATTTATTTTAGGATTGGTCAAAAGCATGTGGCTTTGCTTGCTTTCATGGGTCAATTGGCATTTCCTCTAAGACATATTCCCTGACTGATCCTTCCCTCTCCATCTCTACAAGATGTATGCTTGTTTTTTCCTGGAATTAGACCATGACTGTTTATTAATACGGGCAAATATTATGGTGTCATTACCATTGACACTGTACTTGTTCTTGCTCTAGTGTGTCCTGCTCATCTTCTTATCAAATAACAAGCCTGCCACACTCCAAAACTTGGCCATTACTATAATTTATGGAAATAACAGAAGCCAGACAGCTTCTTATAAATGTTCATTCCTTCCTGTCCAAAAGGATTCTGTCTTATTTTTGTTTAACTATAAGAAAGTTCTCGAGAAACCCCATGCACACTTTCTGTGCCACAGAGGCAGATGCCTTCCCTGTAGAGTCCTGCCCTGCGAGTTTGCTGCAACTTCCAGGCAAGCAACGGCCCTTCTCGGTGGATGTCAGGATGCTAATAACCTAAAAAGCAGCTGCTCTGAGATGAACGTGCTACGTGTTGCCTTCTTATGGCCCTGTGAGGGGACAGCGGCTTTTCCGCATTAGTGCAATGCCACCTGTACAATTCCTACATATATTCCCTGTCCATGAAATACCAAGTGAAGTGGGTATTTGGAGAGTTAGTGGCTTCATTTCATCGACAGGAAAATTAAACTGAAACCACTAAACCAGAATAATATACAATAGCAAGTAGCAATAGTTCAGCTTTAGCATAGCACTCACATTCCTACTTGATTTACAGAGCATTCGTATCCGAGGGGATATTTTTCAGTTACGAGGTTGAAAAGCGTAACGTACAACTTAGCTGACAGAAGTCTCTATGTGTGCTCTGTAAACCAAGCTTTTGGCCATGTTTCCATTCAGTTAAACAACCAAAATATAACAGAGAGGATCATGCAGCTCAACCCTGGCTGGCTGTCCAGACACTGCCATTTGGCTGGACTGTGACCCATCAGCACATAGGGAACGGCATGGCTTCAGGGAGTAGAACTCGTTGGTGTCGATTCTGCTGTGTGTCCTTCACAGGCGTCGCCTTACTTACAGCTGCCCGAAACGTGAGTGTAGTTTCCTTTCCTAATGTACTTCTGAGTAATCAAACACCACACAGTCTTTCCTAACTACTGCGCCCCACCTCCCGTATTAATCACACTCCATCCATTCGAATGGCAGGAATCTTTTGTTCTGTTACTATTTTGTTCTGTTAATCTTTTGTCCTATTAACTGCTGCCACAAGATCAGCTGCCCCTTCCATTAGTGGTCTTATTTAATTCTTAACGGAATCTCAATGTGGGGGATTATTATCCCCATTTTGCAGGAAGCCAGGGCGGCCTCCCAACGTTAAATGAACCGCCCCAAGTCCCCCAGTGCCTACAGTGAAGGGCAGTGGTCTCCCCTTGAAACCCTGTGTCAGGTAGCCTTCTATTATGCTTTCTGTAAGGAAGTGTGGCTGTTCAGAATTAGGAGAAAGATATTTTTTTAAAAGATTGGTCTTTTCTCTTCAAACTGTGGAACCATTAAGTGCAGAATTCTTAGGAAAGAGTCTTTTATGTTCTTTGTAATTCCTTTCCCCTAAGTTTGCTGTCGTGCACACATCCTAGGGATGTCTTTAAGGCAAGTGGGCTCTGCTTCACCAGCTTTACTTCCTCAGGTACGTTTATGAGATGTGTGTGAGGCTGGAAAAAATCAGTCCAGTCATTTGCAGTTATGTTTTTAAGGCATAATTATGTACAAAGGTTTAAACAGAAATGCTATAAAAAAGACTTCATATGAAATTCTGTGCCGCTTTTAATGTTACAAGGACGGGACTGGAAAGGATTTCTGTGGCTGAAACATCAGGCAAATACTTGAGAGCTTCTTTTTCTAAGGAATAATCATATGCAAGGGTTTAAACAAAATATTCTGAAAATAAGAATGAATGTTGTATAAAAATATAAACAGATTTTATTTGTTTATGGTTGTCCAATTACAGTTGTCCCCAGTGTCCCCCATCACTCTCCCTGCCCTACCCAGCCCCACCATCCACTTTCATGCTCCCCACAGTTGTCTTTGTCCACGGGTCCTTTACACATGGTCCTTGACTTGACCCCTCCCCTGGATAATACTGGATAAACTGCTGTAACTAAACAATACTTCATTCCACAGGTTTTGTGGGAAATATTGAAAGGAAAAATTTCTAGGGAAAGAAAGGCTTAATTTTTTAAAAAGTCCGGCGTATTGCTCTGCGTGCCTGTGAGGCAGCCAGGACCACACTCTCTAGTTTTCCATCTTCCTTTTAGAACAAATTGAAAAAGGATATTTGAATTAGCTTTTATCTTCTGTATCGATTTGCAGGATTATTAATGTAACCTCACATAGAAATTTCTGAGACATCTGATCGTTTTCATTTCTCTGCATTCATGGCCGCCACAATTGTAAGCATGTTACTTTGCAGGGGCAGAACTTTAACACTGATGAAATGCATTTTTTAGTTGTAAACCTACTAAATTGGAAATGACTGTGAAAATGGACTATGTTGAATAAGGGTCACATAAGTTAATCAGTTGAAAGGAAGTCTACTTCAGATCGAAGATGATTAAAACCATGGTTTGGAGAGGGCAGATATTCATTGCATATAACTATAATACATGGCAAAACATACAGTGTCCCTTCCTTCAATAAACTGATTTTGAAATGGAGCAAGATTTCATGGAGTGGAAGATATGCTTTGAAGGATGAGTAGGAATCAGTTAGTAGGGATGATTCTATATAAATGTTGCATTAAATGTTGCATTTAAGTTCTGGGAAGAGGACTCAGACCAGTACTATATCAATGAATCACCTTTGCCAAGGAATAATCAAATAAAAGAATCAGTCTGGCAGCATACCGTATTTTGCCATGTATAATGCGCACTTTTCTGCCCAAATTTTTGAGGGAAAAATAAGGATGCACGTTTATATAGGTATAATGGTTACATACCACAGGTGTAATAATGGGTTTGACAACCTTCTGTAGAATGAGCACAAAAACATGGCTGTGCATTATACATGGCAAAATACGTAGCTAGGCCAGATCAGTGAAAACAGGAGGCAAGAAAACCCCTCTTGGTAGAGAAATTAACTGTTAGTTCAAATGAGAAGAAGTAAAGACTAGAAAGGGGGCGAAGACAGTAGAAATGAAATGAGAAAAGCTATTGCAAGAATGTTGTGGAAAGCCCATGACGGCAGGAAGCATGACTGGTTCACCACTGTAGGTGACCACCTAGTTTAGTGCCTGGACCTTAGTACAGACTGATTATTTATTGAAGGAATGAGTGATTGAATGGATGAGTAGATGAAAGCTATAATTTATAGGGTTTAATATCTAACTAAATGAATGTAACTAAGCCAGAGTATGAATATGAGTCAGACTTATTGTGACATTATTAGAATTATTAACTTAGGAGCAGGAGCCAATTTTCGGGGAAGGGGGTGTTTACATTTTGGCAGGATTGGTTAAAAAACCAAACAGGATATCCAGGTAGAGGTGTCTAATAGGCAGTTGAAATATGAATTTATCACTAAGGAAAGAACATGTTTGTTGAAATAAATGAGACATCTTCCAAAAGTACTGAATTTATATTTTTAGGTAGGAGATTATGTTTTATTCTTATCTTGATTACTTATGAAATAAACTTCCCACTTAATTCTTCTACTCGTTCTACTGTCATTCTGTTCTAGTCGTCCACTGCTGCACAGCAAACCACCCCAAAATTTAGTGGCTGGAAATGTCAATTTATTATTATTATTTCTTAGACTTTTTGGTTGATTGGGCTCACCTTGCTGCTTAGAATCTCTAATTCAACTTGTGGTCAAATAATGAGGAAACAGTTACATAAAGACTTCTTCACTCACGTATCTGGTGCTTGGGTTGAAATGGCTGGCGGAGCTGAATGCTGGTTTGACATCTGTCTTTCCAAGATGTCTCTCTACACAGGACTGTCTTGGAATTTCTGATAGCATGGCAGCCGCAGCACAGTCAGACTTCTTACATGGTGGTTGGCCTTCCCCAGGGTGAACATTCTAGGGGAATAGGACAAAGCTACATGGCTTCTTACGACCTACGTGAGAAGTCATGCTGCATCACTTCCACCATCCTGTAGAGGCGAAAGGGAGCCCGGATGCAAGAGGAGGGGACTACAACAGTGTTGATGCATAATGTATTAGGAGATCATCTCTGGAGGCCAGCTACCACATTTTCCTGTTACCTTTTTATTTTTCGTATGTGTATGGTTGTTCCATTTTTAATTATGAAAGGTTTAAGGGTTATAAAGCAAACATCTACTCATGTTACTACCACAAGGTCAAGGAACAACTTGGCCAACACAGAAGAAACTCCCTGCACCTCCGCCCCACCTTCTGTGCATCCGTCCTGATTACAGTGACCTTCCTCCCACTGGAGGTGGCCACTGTCCTGACTTCTGTGATAATCATATTTCCTTCTTTTTCTTCAGAGGGTCTCCATCTACGTACATATCCCAAGGCAATATAGTTTAGTTTTGTTTTTAAACTTCATAAAAATGGAATTATACTCTTTGTATTCTATTGACACTCACTCAGCATTGTGTTTGCAATCACAAGTGTTGCTGCATGCAGACCTTGTGTATTCATTTCCATTGCTGTATGAATGCCATTGTGCGAATACATTCAGGTTTATAAAATATATTTTTACTTTTATTTCACGTCTATTACCGACAGTGGGTTGTTTCTACTTTAGGGCTGTTATACATAATGCTGCTATCAATACTCTTGGACATGACTTCTTATGCACATTTGCAACAGTTTATTGTTATACTTAGAAATATATTTAGAAGAGGAATTGATAGGACATCAGGAATGAAAGTCTTCAACTTACTTAGATAAGTCAAATTACTTATGTAAATTCTTACTGCATCAACCACACCCTGCCAATACTGGATATATTAAATGTTTTAATTTTTACTAGTCTGGTGGATGAGTGTTGCCCTTTCAAAATCATTTTAATTTGAATTTATCTTATTGTTATTGAGGTGCAGTAAAAGCTCTTGTGTTAATTGACTTACTGAAATTTCTTGTCTTTGAAAGACCTGTTCAGGTCTTTTCCTGATTTTGTAATGAATTGTCTCTTTTTATTTTAATGATTTGTAGGAATTTAAAGGGTTTTTTTTGTGTGTGGCCAGTAGGTTATCCACTTTGTGGTTTATCCTATCATTCTCTTTTATTTAGAATGCTTCTTAATTTAAATGTATTCAAATTGACCAGTGTTGCATTTATTCCTTTATTTAAGTGACATGAACACTCGTAGGTCCTACGAAAGAGCGCAGTCTAAATGGGAGTGTTAATATATTTACAAAGCAACAGACATTAGTGCACTGTTCCAGCTTTAAAAACATTACATAAAAGCACTGGAATCAATGATGCATTCACAAGAGAGAAAAAGAAGTCAGAGAGGAAAGAAAAGAGGATAGGGGCTGAAAAAAAAAGAAATAATGTAGAGGACTAGTCTGAGAGGGCAGGAGAACGATCAGTGTTGTACGGTGGATGCCTCAGAGGGGAGATGGAGCGTGGCAAGAGTGAGGGCTGTCCTAAGTGCTGCTGAGAGTCCAGGAACCGTGAGGTTCAACTGGCCTTTCCTTGCGTCATCCTTACCTTGCAGTTAAGTGCTGCTTTCTAGCCCATCAGACTCTCTACAAGTGTCAGGTGGCCAATCCCTTCCTCTAGCAGCTCCTTGGCTCCCTTGGCTCATCTGCTTCCCTCACTGTATCACAGATGGGGATCTTGGAGGACAAGCTACATGTGTCATTCAGAATCACCAATGTAGCCAGAAAATTGAACATAAGGTAGTTTTTACTATTGATTTTAATGTGAGACACCGATCTTCAGTGCTTTGCTCCGGTCATATCCAGGACTCGGATGTCAGCTTCTACCGTTCAGTTATTTATACTCCAGGGAAGTTAAAAGAGAGATCAAAAGCAAACGACCCCAAGATCGTGCTGAGAGATCATTAAGGTACCAATATGTTGTGGAGTGGAAGGAAAATAGACTTGAGAATTGATTGATTGAATCTGTTAGTATCTTTTTTTTCTTTTGGGGATAATATGGCCCTGTCACCAAGCTACTCAATTTTGCCAATAACTAAAACTTGATATAGAGTTTACATTCCCTAAAATAATGGCATTAGAGGGTAGATTAATAAACATCACACATTACCTGCGTTTTATGCACTGTAGTGGGAGAGATGTCTTATGTGACTAATGGTACATGATTTTTTTCGCTATTACTTTGAATAACAAGGTAATTGTAATGAGTTATTTCTTTAGTCACATGTATGTATGGCAATTTATATCACCTGAGGGAGGATGACAAAGTAACTGCATTCCTAATAAAATATGTTTTATGGTCAAGATTTTTTTTCTGAAACTTTTAATGGAGTTAACTTCTGAGGTTTTTATTTAAAGATACTTTAAATGTTTTTCAAGCTATTACCTAATACCACTATAATCTCTATGTGAAAAGTCTAAATGCCCATTATTTTAATGGGGAGTGATAGAGCTCTTTATTGCTTTTTATTTCTGTGACTTCTCCAAATAGCAGGCTGTCAAGAACCTTTCTGATGTAATCACAATTGTGAATAATAGCACCTTCCACCACCTGTTAGTTTTCTGTTTCTTACCTTCATGCGTTCTGCAAACACAAGGAAAGCTTCTTTGGAAGTTCATGGTAAAAAGAATCTAGAAGGTTCTTAAGGAGCTCGAACTTAGAGGATAAAAACAAAAGTTCCTATTTTCAAGTTCTCCCACTAGGCTGGTGTTTAAAAGTGAACATGTCTCCTGTTGTGTGATTCTTACCTCAGTTCTATGAAATAGATACCATTACCGTAAACCTAGTTCACAGAGAAGGTAACTGAGGCTCTGAAAAGTCGTTCTCAGATAAAGGAGTCTCCTGGGTGGACTGTTTTTGTCTTTCCTAGATCCACCCTTAACTACTAGAGCAACAGTATAGGCAGGCAAACAAACAAAAAAGCCCAGGGACAACATCTCCTACAAAACAGGTTACAAGAAATTCTCATGAATTTCAAAATATGCATGGGATGCATATGATACCGATAACTGTGCCTTGCAACGCAGAGCAAAAGTGACCCGAAATAAACAACAAAGTGTTAGATTGGATAATCCATTCAAATATAAACTGGGAGGGAACTTCTCAGGCTCCAGTTATCTGGGGAGGGGAAAGGCTGGCAGGAGGGCCTGCCGATGTTTGGACAGCTGGACTGTGTGAACTTGCCAAGCTAACCAACTGGAGCTCCTTCCAGTTCAGTCCTGTACTGAAGAGAAACCACTGGGAAGAGGATTCAAATGGAGTTTGTTAGCTTGATTTATACTCTAAAATCATTAGACATAAGTTCTGTGAGCTCCCGTTTGGATTATTGCCCCGGGCCTTGCAAATGTCAGTGGAGGGCGGGGGCGTCTCATGCTGAATATGAGGGAGGCAGCTGCTGTCCACCCTCAGGCCACAGGAGCCTCAGCAGCGGCTTCAGGAAATCTCAGAGCAGCTGCACCTCCAGAAAACGAGGCTGTGTGGAGCCCCCACTGCCCTAGGAGATCCATTTTGCTTAGCTGATCTGAGTTTGAGAGCATGGACTAATATTGATTTTCTTAATTTTCCAAACAGTAGAAAAAGAAACTTCTCTATGAGAAGTTCATAGCTTTTCTCTTACTTTTTTAAAAGGACTATAAGGATACTGAGAGAAAAATGCAATGAAATGGTATTTGTCATAATGTGAAGAATTTTCTTCATGTAGTGTCTCATGAAATCATGGGGAAAGTGATATTCCTGTACATATTTTTGTACATATACATTATTATATTTTTTAAATTCTTAAGTTTTATTTATTAACTTATAAATCAGAACTTAATTCAGTTTTACACCATTGCTGTGATGGACCTATTGTTTGTTTGTTTTTCTTCACTTTATCAAAGAGGTCTAATATGTTCAGGAAGGAGAGAAAAAAGGATTTTAGCATAGTATTTAAAAATTCTCCTCACTACTTTAATAAAAATCACATGACAGAAAAACAAAAATAAATCGTCTTGTGAGGCAGTGCCCAGGCTAGGAGCTAGTTTGTCATAACTCCTAGGCTCTGGTTGAGCCTCCCAAACTGTGATTCTAACCCAGGACAGTTTTCTCTCACAACCAGCTTCAAAGATTTGGCCTGGAGGAGAGAACGTCTAGTTAGAAAACTCTATTAGTTTTCTAGGTTTACCATAATAAATTATCATGTGCTTTATGGCTTGAAGCAGCAGGAATTATTCCCTCCAGTTTCAGGAGGCCAGAAGTCAGACATCAAGGTGTTGGCAGGCCGCACTCCCTCTCAGGGCTTCAGGGGGAGCCCTTCCTTTCCTCTCTCGGCTGCTGGTGGCTCCAAGCATGCCTTCACTTGTGTCAGTGTGACTCCAGTCACTGCACCCGTCTTCACATGCTCTGTTTTTGCAGGTCTCTATATCCTCTCCTCTCCTTGTAAGGTCACCAGTCATTGGATTTAGGGCCACCCAATCTAGAATGATCTCATCTCGAGACCCTTAATTATACCTGGAAAGACCCTTTTCCAAATAAAGTCATATTTGCAGGTTCCAGTGAATTAAATTTTGAGGAGCTACTATTCAACCCACTGTGGAGACTGACCTATAGATAAGAAGGGAAGGATTTTTGTATATTTGAAAATCTATCAGTGGGAAAGATAATAAATACTGGACTTGTATAAATATCATGCTTAAAAACCAAAAAGCTTATCAACCTATTTAATGAAAGGAGACATGTACATTTTGAGTTGATTTCCTGTCACAGTAAAAGTAAATACAATTTCATGAAATAAATTTTGTTTTAGAGAATATTGATCCTTCACTCTGAAGCTTCTCAGAATTGTGGCTTGTACATCAAAACCATCCTAGTTGTACTACGGTGTTAAATGATAACCTTGAACCCTGTAAATAAAATGCAAATCAGAAAGTGCCAGAGACATTTTTACAAAATAATTTAGTTTAATGCTCTCATACTGAATCATAGCTTTATTATTATTATTATTAAATATTTTTACATTGTTCCCATTTGGGATCAATCAGTTGTGAGATTAGTAACTTGTGAATGTGAAGTATAACCAGGAATTCTAAAACTACTGGAATTTTCCTATAGTATGAGGAGAAAATTAAAGAGAAAAAAATGTTTCAATTTGAAGGTTCTTTTTTATATTTCCCAAATAGGAAACCTAAAAGACAATGTCAGTTCATAAATAAAAGTAAAACATTGTTTTTCTAATGTGATGAGGCAGAAGCAAATCTTAAATAAAAGAGTAACAGTAAGGAGAAAATAATTGTGTGTGCTATTTTTATTTTTAAGAGAGCATGGCGTCTTTGCATGTGAGAGAGGGAAATGGGGAAGTGTAGAGGTGACAGCAGAGAGAGGTAGTGAGCACTCCGCCCCAGTCAGCAATGTCGTGTGGCCGCTCCTCCTGCAGCCTGGTAGGAAATGCTTGTGTTTTCTCCGAGAAGGATTAGCTAAGAGGCAAGGAGGCTGTAAAGACTGGAACAGTACAAGGCAGAATTGGTGAGTCTGATTTGTTCGTAAGTCTGACTAAACTCCTTTTTCTTTGTTTCTCAACAATAAAAGTTCTGTGTAATCAAGATCTTAGCTTACTTCATAGGAATTTTTGCATGTAAACTCCGGAAATTAATCTTTGGGAAAGGGAATATTGGGCTCCCTCTCAGAGCTGTTTCTTCAAATTTCCCATGATCTAGTTCAACAAAGACATTGATGCTCACCAAACATTCTGTCTGTTCCCACACATTTTCCAGTCCTCTTGCAGTGAGGTTATGTGAATAGTTCTGACCAATGACATGCGGGCGGTAGCAATGTGTCATTTCCTCTCTGAGGCAGGGGAGCACAACAACAACAACAACAACAACAACAGAAAAACCCTCCATGATTCCCCAGTTCTGCTCTTACCCCTTGAGGGTAAGAGTAAAGGTCACCTGTTGTTAATGTTGGAATTAGAAATTTGAAACTGCCTGAATCTCCGAGACACCAGATTGACTTCAGCACTCTGGTGAGTTCCAAAACCCACAGTAGTCTTTGTATGAGTGAAAAATAAACTTTATATCTTAAACCATTGAGATTTTATGGAGTATTTCCACAGAATAACCCCATGCTACAATGTCTAATATGTCTAAATTGTTTGAGATTTGCTGAAGTAATCCTGAATAGATGTGAAATAAAATTAAAAACTACAAAGCAGACAGAGTTAACTAAATTCGCTTTTTGAACATATGCACCCAATATGTTCATTGCAGCGTTATTTATTGGGTTGGCCAAAAAGTTCGTTACGTTTTTTTCATATGGCGGCTGTAGTGATGCTCAGGTGTCTTTAACTTCATTCGCAACAATTTTGTTAGATCGTATTGTGACAGCTGTCGTATCAGTGTGCATTTAAAAAAGCTTATCAAAATTGGTGAATTTTTGTGCAGGTACTTTAATATTGAAGATGGAAGAAAATATGCAACATTTTCAGTGTATTCTTTATTATTTTGAGAAAAGTAAAAAAATGCAACTAAATGCAAAAAAAAAAAAGATTTGTGCAGTGTATAGAGAAGGTGCTGTGACTGATTGAACATGCCAGAAGTGGTTCGTGAAGTGTCTTGGTACTATTGACATTTTGGCCAAATAATTCTTTGCTGTGAGGCTGTCTTATGCATTGGAAGATGATTATCAGCACCCCTGGCCTCTACCCACTAGAAGCCAATAATGGGAGATAGCTAACACACTCAAAATATCCAAATCAATAAAGTTATTGGTGGAAGTGAAAAATGTGTCTTTTATTTTACGGAAAAAATGAAATGGACTTTTTGACCAACATGTACATAGTACAATAGTCAAGATATGGAAGCAACCCAGTGCCCATCAGTAGACAAGTGGATAAAAATGCTGTGCCATGTTTACACAATGGGGTATTACTCGGCCATAAAAGGAATAAAATCTTACCATTTGTGACAACATGGATGGACCTAGGAGAATATTACAGTAAATGAAAGTAGTCAGAGAAAGACATATACCATATGATTTCAAGTATATGTGGAAGCTTAAGAACAAAATAAACAAAGGAAACAGAAACAGACTCATAGACACAGAGATCAGACTGTTGGTTGTCAGAGGGGAAGGGGGTTCACAGGCTGGGTGAAAAAGGCGGAGGGATTAAGAATACAAGCTGGTAGACAGAACATAGTCACGGGGGTGTAAAGTACAGCACAGGGACTGTGGTCCATAATATTGTAACAACTGCGTATGATGCCAAGTGGGCACTTGAAGTCTCAGGAGAACCACTGTGTAAAGTATATGGTTGTCTAACCACTATGCGGCATACCTGAAACTAATACAAAATAATATGAAATATAAACTGTAATTGAAAACAACTGCTTTTTAAAAACTCCACTCTTTTTAATGCTTCGTGATGCTTTTGTTATTTTTAAAAGGAAAAGTATTCTTGTGATTCTGGACATGGCTATATGATGAAATATTTTTAATTTTGTTAACAGAAAGGTCTGTGACTGCAAATTATTCTTACACTTTTCTTAATCCTCATTAACTTAATTGATTTACACACAA
>VMDR010015059.1:0-22760 GCA_007922815.1 Macrotus californicus | reverse complement strand
TAACAGATATTATTTGTTTCTAATAATAATAGCAACAATGTATTAAATTACATGGGCTTATGTATATGTCTTATGCACATGTATAACACATATGCACATGTTTTTGTATATATACATATAGATAACATATGTGCACTTAGCTTTGCTTATATATACACGTAAAAATAAATGACAGCAATGATACAAGGAATAGGAGGAAAGAATTAGGATTATTTTGTTACTATAAGGTACTCACACTACCCATGAAGTAATATAGTATTTGAAAGTGGTGGTGATCTCAGATTAGTTTTAATGTGTATTGCAAACTCTAGGGAGATCACTAAAAAAAGTAATAAAAAGTATAAATGATATGCTAAGGAGAGAAAATGGAATTATGCAAAATTCTAAAATAAAACTGTAAAAGGCAGGAAAAAGTAAAAGATAAAAATAGGAATAAAAAAGGGCAACAAAAGGAAACATTAACAAATATAATTGATATTAATAAAATTATATTAATAATCATTTTAATTGTCAAGACAATGAGAAAATAAGCCACAGACTGGGAGGAAATATTTGCAAAAGATACAACTGATAAAGGACTGTTATCCAAAATATACAAAGAACTCTTAACACTCAACAATAAGAAAACAAACAACCCAATTAAAAAATGGGAACAAGACCTTAACGGACACCTCACCAAGAAGATATACAGATGGGAGATAAGCACATGAAAAGATGCTTCACATATGTCATCAAGGACATGCACATTTTAAAAAAAACAATAAAACACCACTACGCATCCATTAGAACGGCCAAATTCTGGAACACTGGCAATACCGAGTACTGGAGAGGGTGTGGAGCAACTGGAACTCTTGTGCATGGCTGGCAGAAATGCAAAATGGCACGGCCACTTTGGAAGACAGTGTGAGGTCTCTTATAAAACTAAACACACTCTTACCATGCAATTCATCAATTGCACTCCTTAGTATTTATCCAAAGGAGATGAAACCTTAATTCAGTGCATCCCTACTGCCCTGTGAAGTAGCATGTAACTTCTACTGGTTTTTCGTTGGTATTTTTGACACACGAACTTGTACTATCCCATATTCATAGCTGAGAAGTTAAGTGACTTGCCTAAGGCTAAATGAGTACTGAGTTAGGAATGGAGCCCAAGCCTCCTCACACAACACATGGTATCTCCTGCCTTCCTTGCATAAATGCTTGAGCAGCTGTGGCTAAGCCCCAGTCCTCTCTGTGGACATGGTCAGACCAGGTTAGAGAGGCTGGGTTATAGAGAGAGCTGTTCATAAAGAAGGTTTGGAATCCCTGACAATGCATGATCATCCCATGTCAAAAGAAAAGCTCTGTGATACAGTGGGGAATGAGATAAATATGAGCTCTGCATTCAGGTTGGCTAGCTTTAAAAATTTTGGTCTCCTGAGTCAATTTGTTCCCCTAAAGCATTTGAGATAGTCCGTTACTCATTAGATATGTATTTCTTAACTTCTGATCATTGGTGTCCTGATAACAACATGAGCTGAAGTTTCCTGAGCACTTGTATATTATAAACTATGCAATTCATTTTAGTTACTGCATTTAAACCTCCAAACATCTCCGAGTTAGATAACCTCAGACAAATTCATCAGAAAATGAAGCAGAGATTGTATATTTCCTGAGCCCCCCACGGATCCTACTCTATGTTGGGGACCCAAGACGGTCTGACTCCAAACCCATGCTCTCAGCTACCTGATCTATGTTGCCTCTCAAATTTAAAATGAGCACATGAATTCTGTGGCATAGAGTTGCCTTACAAATTTGAAACAATTCATGTTACAATAGACTGTAAATGCTTCTCTTCACTGAATTTTCCCCTTCTCATTAGATGGGAGGGTTCATGTTCCCGAGCTTGCAGTTGGGTGGGGTCTCATGACTAGTCCTTATCGACAGGTTAGGGACAGAACAGACTTGTGCCCCCTTTGGGCTAAAGCATCTCACTGTCAGTGCAGTGCCATCCCGTTCTCATCCTGCCTAGGAGAGAAGGGAAGTGCGTGTAAACTCAGAGCCTCAAGATTCAAGCACCCGGGAATGCTGAGCAAACACATGGAGGACAGCTGCCATGGAAAGTTTTGCAAAGCGAACTATGTATGAGGGAGAAATGTTTTTTCTTAAAGCACTGAGATTTGGGGGTTGTCTGTTACCATAGCAAAACCTGGGTCATCCTCACCTATAACAGCATCTGGGGTGGCAGTGATGGTGGTCGTAGTTTAGTAGTGGTTGGTCCTGACATTATTGTCCACAAAGGCCATCAGGCCATTTCCTCAAAGTAACTGCTTTACAGTCCTTGAGCCCCCTCCCGCAGAGAGGCAAAATAATATTTTCACAATCAAAGTAGCAAGATTAGGGAAATATATATATGTAAAGCATGATTCAATGACATGGACAAGGACCAACATGTCATCTGGCGTGTTCAGCAGAAGTTCAAGCACCAGATAAACAGTCTCTTCCCTTGAGTCAATGCTGCAGGCTCTCAATCTACTCACAAGTGACTATAAAGGCATGATGCTCACAAGCATGAATGGATTACAAACCATTCCACCACTAAGCAAATTTAAGCAGCTTTCTTGTTCTCTATCAGGAAGGCCTTCCCTCCTTAACAAGTTCCACATTGCAGACAAACCTTTCTGCCATCTGCTCGAATGGAAACATGTGGCAAGATCCTGCAGTTGAACACTTGCCCTTGATAAGGAAAAAGACCTTGGGGAATTCTTTTTGGAAAACCATCCTCTTGGCACACAATTTGTGGCTAAGTTTTACCCTTTGTCCCTTGTGTGAAATGTCCTATTTTGATATGAATGTCACTTTGGATGAATGTACATGAGATCATATTTACATATGCTAACCACCAGTGCGGTTTCCATTGGTGATGGTGATGGTGATGGTGATGGTGGTAGGATCCCCACAATGCCATACCAAGGATTTTAATTGAGCGGTGATATTAATATCTTCTAAGCCACAAAGGGAAATGAGCCATCTTTTAAAGCTTCTTAGGCTTTCTCCACTGAAGCTGTTACATACTGTATTGGTTTTCTCCTTTTTCTTCTTCATCAAGCTAACTCTTACTGGCCCTTTAAAATTTATATCTTCCCAAATGCTTTCTTTGACTGCACCACATGGGTTAGGTAACCACTTCTCTGGTTGCATTTGCCCTGTGCTTACCTCATCCCACTATAACGCAAAGGATATTTGGATATGATGCAGCCACATATAATGCTAGAGCTTCTTTGCTGACTGGAGGAAGGTTAATGGTGTTTTAAAGTTGTAGCATCATGTGTGTATGTGTTTCCTATGCCATGGGCATCAATTTTCAGACCCAACTTAAAGCAAAAAGTGAAACACCCCATGACAGGTGATGTAAAGCATTCTCTTCGCTCAGTACACATGAGATCAGTTCTGCAAAAGCCACCAAAGAGAACTCAAATACTTTAGAGAGCTCTATGAATAGAGAGGAGAAAATATATAGGACATCACCATCATTTTACTAAGAAAGAAGGCAACTTGCATTTTGCATAGCATCCTTGATGAAATGAAAGCCATCCTCAGATATCAATGGGTAACCAGCTACACACAGGAGCTACATTTAGAACAAGGGCCTTGGCAAGAGCAAAGAATTCAGTATGACTAGCAATAAGGTCCCAAGATGAGACAAGAAACAGTCCAATCAAACCCACACATTTAACATGGCATATACCAAAGACAGTCCAATTTGGATCATAGTCACTTGCAGCTTTATAATTCAAATGTTTACACTAGAATTTTAGTGGAGATGGCTAAGGAGATTTTCAAACTCATCAAAATATAGGTATATAAAATTTGTTTTATAGTCAACTGTACATGACTCATTCGTAAAAATTCTTCTATTTTCTTCAAATATTTTTATAGATAAATGATTGGACTAGATGCCCCCACCTGTTATTGGTCACGTTTTGGGGGCAGATGTAAGAAAAACTACCTAAGTTATTCACCTCAAAGAATCCTGCCTCAAGGAAGCATATTTCTTCCCATGGGTGCTATGTATTGTAACCGTGCTTATCATGTTCTACAAATTATGTATTCATGAGCTTTTCTCCCCCCAAGTCGAGAGCTTCTTGAGGACACTGTCTTACACATTCTCTGTGGCTCACAAGTGCAACATGGCACCAGGGGAGCCAATGATGTAAGTCCTAGTACGAGGGGACAGGGAGAGACAAATATTTCTGCTCAAGCAATCGAGCAAAGAGAAGCAAATTCTTCCTTCCTCTACCTTGTGTCCTACCGAGGCCTTCAGCAGCTTGGATGATGTCCACCCATACTGGGAATGACAATCTGCTTTACGTAGTCCACTGGTGGAAATGTTACTCTCATCTGGAAATACTCTCATAGAAACACTCAAAGATAACATTTAGTTGAACATCTAGGCACCCTGCGACCCTGTCAAGTTGGCAATAAAATTAACCACCCCATTCTTTTTACCAATATCTAGATGCCAGTTGCTTTTTGTGACATCATAAGAAGCTGAAAAGTATTGAAAGACATTTTCTACAAACTGGGAATTTTAAGTTTTTGTCTTCATTTCTCCCCCATGGATAAAATGAGTTTGGCAATAAATTTGCTAAGCTGAACACATTATTCCAGCTTGTTATATGTAAACTGAAAGTATACATATATTAAAACAGGTTGATACAGCTAAAGGTCATTTTAAAAAATGTTCCTTTATCGCATATACTTGAATGCTCTCTAATACAGTGTACCCCATTTCTTACAAAATCGAATGCACATAATTCATGTGACATGTGATATGGCCTGTCGTGATTACTTTTCTAGTGATCTAAGGAAACATAAGAATGTTTTAAAGAAATCAGAACAGCTTCTTGCTGATAGAATTTTGCTTGAATAGTCAAAATAGCCCATTTTCTTCAGTAATCAAAATAGCTTAGTTAATTCTTCCATTTACCAACCTAAGTTCCAGGTAGGTCCCCAAAGGTGAGTAAGAGCTTTTAGGAGCTGAAAACTTGACAAATGCTTTTTAATTAAATTGGTGAAATTTACATTGCATTCTAGGTCATCAGCCAAGAAGACAACAAATATAGAAAAGTTCTATTAACAAGTGTAACAAAAACAATCGCTGACAGATTTCCCACATCCAAGTTGTCATGGTCTTTACTAAGAAGCATGTATGCCCTAGTAAAGCACCAGTCATTGTTCCCTGATGTGATTACTCACAACAGGGGCAAATGAGAAGGACCCATGCTCTGTCTCTCAAAACTGGCACCATTTCACTGTGGGCAGCACACACGGGAAGACAAGTGCAGACTCGTTATTACCCTGCATTCTTTGATCAGCCATTGGCTAGTTACCCCAGTCCTAGCTGGGAAATGACACAGTGCTCTTATTTAACAGCAGGCTCCCCACATAAGCTATATAACTGCTTTTAGAGTGTCATGAAATTCGATTTGTGCCATGCCTTGTCAAACATTAAATTGCAATATTTCAAAAGAAAACAAGGACTAACATCTCCAGTCTGAGTATTGTTTCACATTGCACTGAATGTTCCTGAAAGAATCACATGTTCCTAGGATATAAAGACTGATTTCCTAACTCCTTTGTATAAGTTTAAAAAATAAATTTGAAGATGTAATTATTTAAAAAAATAAAAGGTATAATGAACCCAGTATTAAAGATGGCTGGCATCTCATGTGGGAAGAAAAAGGAAGTGTGGCAAGAAAATCACACAGCATGCTCGTCAATATCTGAGTCTCCATGTGCGATAGTGGCTGCATCAGTAGGAAAAAAAATTCAAGTGTAATTCTTAAAAGGCTTCTTCAAAATCAAACTAAATCCAGTTAGACTAGGAAGTTGGAAAGTAATGAGACTTGTAAAGGTTTCCTCAATCTCAAAAAAAATCTAGTAAGTATAACTACCTGGGAATAAACATCAATAGTTTGAATAAGGTTTCCACTTTATCATTGTAGAGTAAGAAAAATAGACATTACACAGTTGATTTAGAAATACATTTCTTCCACTGTAGCCTCATTTCTAGGTCAATTTATAAGAACTAGGTCAAGGATTCTAGTTCTATAAGAACTAGGTGTGCCTCTCCTCTCTGCCCAAAGCCCACAGACCTTAATTTCACAAACTGCCTTCACCACATATGGAACGCACAGGAGATCAGTCAGTGTTCTGCTGCTTGATTATAAGCACTATTTAAATAAAATTATACAATGTTTAATCCATACACTGTATAAGCAAATAAAATAAGTATTAAGTATATGCCAAAGGTCATCATTTATGGTGAAGGGAAGAACAGGTTGTATTGCTGTCCTTCATCCCAAGTTCTCTCTAGTATTCCACGCCCAACTTCCAGCCACCACACCACTAGCTCTTCTGCTGTAGAGAAATGTGGCTAGAAAATGAGCAACTAACATGCAAATGTCTCGTGTAGCTGAATATCTGACTTGTCTCATGCTGAGTTCAGAGATGCTTTCTCCTGAGCCCTGATGAGCAGGAAATCTGACCTGAGCTGGTAGCTACTACATTCATGGAAAAGAAGGTAAGATACAGCCCCCTCCTGAGCTCTATGTTGGAATGAGGGACCATTTCACAGAAACAGTGTGGCTTAGATTTCAAAGATGTCTGTGGATGCTTGACTCATTGTAGTCCTGATTTGTCATTCTAAAATCTGTCTTATTGATAGAGTTACTTAAAAAGATCAACTTTTAAAATGGGGGCTGCTTATATAAGTTAATTCCTCAGTCAGTTTACCAAGAGAAGATGACTCTGTCCAGCAAAGCTATCATTTAAAATGGGAGGGCAGATAAAGTGCTTCCCAGATAAGGTCAAGTTAAAGAAATTCATCATCACCAAGCCCTTATTACATGAAATGTTAAAGGGACTTGTCTAAGAAAAAGAAGATCAAAAATATGAACAGTAAAATGACAATAAGCTCACAACTATCAACAACCGAACATAAAAAAACAAAAACAAAACCAAACTAAGCAAACGACTAGAAGAGGAACAGAATCACAGAAATGGAGATCACATGGAGGGTTACAGCAGGGAAGGGGAGGAGAGAGAGGGGGAAAAAGTACAGGGAATAAGTAGCATAAATGGTAGGTAGAAAATAGACAGGGGGAGGTTAAGAATAGTACAGGAAATGGAGAAGTCAAAGAACTTATATGTATGACCCATGGACATGAACTAAAGAGGGGGAATGTGGGTGGGAGGGGGTGTGCAGGGCAGAGGGGAACAAAGGGGAGAAAATGGGACAACTGTAATAGCATAATCAATAAAATATATTTTTTAAAAAAGAGAAAAAAATAAAATAAGTGCTTTAGATAGAGGGGGAAAAAGAGACAAGACCTTTCCCCAGACTTTTACTACATTTGTCCCTCAACATGTGAGATGAGTCCAGGGAGACAGCAAATTCAACAAACATGTCTTGCACGTTTACTCTGCTGAGCATTATCCTAGAAACTAGATAGTAATGCCTACGAGCTCTCGAGCCCTGACTGTGTGCGGGTAATTTTGCATTCATTTTCTCTGCGGTTCACGACAACCCTATGTGGTAGTTATGAAGTTCCACATTTCACAGAAGAGGAAACTGAGTGATCCAAGTTCACAGGACGAGTTAAGTGCTGTGGCTGGCATTTGAATCTAGATCTGTCTTATTCTGAGGCCTGCATTCCTTAATTATAAGATGGACAATTTTATCAAAACTTACCATCCAACTGGATAGTTTGAAAAGCCACAAGTTCTTTTCAACTAAAAGTTCACTACCTTTCATGAACATTTGGAAACTATAAAAGGTCAGATCAAGCCCCTCTTCATCCCCATCTGTTTATTATAACCATGTTACATTACAAATTAAAATCCTCATCCAAGACCACCTTAATTGCCTGACAGGTTTGTTTATTTTTACCACCTTTCCATTTTTCCCAGTGTACAGACCCGCTCACCTCACTACATGCTCCACTTCGCTGTGCAGGGGCCTACGGATGAGAGTGGGTGGAGGAGACGTCTTATTCCTGCCTTTTCAGTTACAAAG
This sequence comes from Macrotus californicus, assembly GCA_007922815.1. Lineage (NCBI taxonomy): Eukaryota > Metazoa > Chordata > Mammalia > Chiroptera > Phyllostomidae > Macrotus > Macrotus californicus. The sequence continues at coordinate 14,701 of VMDR010015059.1, read as the reverse complement.
GTTACCTAGTAAATAACTCACCAAGAGACCCATAAATGTGTTTTGTGAATGGCTTAATATGACAAATATTACCATATATGGGGGTTGGAAAGGTACTTTCTTAACATCAAAGATCAAGGCAATAATTTTGATTTAACACATTCAACTTTAAAAAGACATGTGAACTATTGTTTCAGAGGGAAAGGGGAGCTGGGTCAGGGCTGGAAGGAGAGGATGGGGAAAATGGGGACATCTGCAATAGTGTCAACAATAAAAATAAATTAAATTTAAAAAAACACAGTTTCAGGAAATTAGGAACTGATATCTTCGGGAAAGTAAAAACAAACCCATGTATCATAGGTGGAATTAAGTGGACAAAGAAGTTAAACTGACTTTGCACACAGCTCATCCCCAGGTAGTAACACGGCATTTGTCAGCAGTCAGCCGGGAAAGCCATCCCTCAGATGGAGAAAAACACACACGAAAATAAAATAACACCTGTCTGATGACCAGGTGTAGGGATGTAATCTGAGACAGAAGAGAAGAAGCAGAATTTAGGAGACTTAGAATGGCCTTTATAAATAAGCGACCCAGCACCAGCAAAGGGTGTTAAGAGGGCAGTGCTCCCAAATGGTAAAATGTATATAAATCAGTGGGGGATCTTGTTAAATGCAAATGCTGATTTGTGAGTTCTGGGTGAAGCCTGAGGTTCCCAGGTGACACAAGGCTGCTGGTCCTCAAAGCACAGCTGGTGTACCAAGGTTGTAGGGCTGTTGGTCATTTAACAGTGCCCACTGATACTCTGTGACAGTAAAAGGCGATGGCTAGGGAAGAGCGGTCATGCAAAATGAAACCAGCGGAGGAAGGGCAGGGCAGCAGCGTCTTAGTGCGCATGGCCCCACCTGCAGGAGGCCGTGGGAAGAACCCTGGGTCTGCCCCAGTGCACCCCCGACTTGCCACAGACACTGGATAGGTGTCCAGCAGAACTACCATTATGAATTCGGTCATCCATCCTCTTCACATGTAGCCAAAGGGACAAATATATTTTGGAGTTCTCAATTTCTGCTACCATCTATTAATTTTTCTCAGGAACAGTGTCAGGTTGCCATACATCCTTTCTGCTGTGGTCTGAGTGTTTGTTCCCCCTCCCTCAAAAAAAAATTGCAGGCTGAAATCCTGATCCCCAAGGTGATGGCATGAGGAGGTGGGGCCTTTGGAAGGTGATGAGGTCAAGAGTAGGTCAGAGCCCTCATGCGTGGAGTTAGCATGTTTATAAGAGAGGCCTGAGAACGTCCCCTTGCCATTTGCTCCATCTGAGGACACAGCGAGAGACAGCCACCTAAGAAGTGGGCCCTCACCAGACACCAAATGTGTAGGCACCACGTCCTGGACTTCACATTCCACAGAACGGTGAGAGGTACATTCCTGTGGTTTAGAAGCCACCCAGTCTACGGTATTTTGTTACAGCAGCACGAACAGACTAAGATACACTCCATACCCTTGCTCTACCTCCTCCATCACTATTCCCACTTCCGGAAATATCTGAAAATGGCGCAGGAACTCTGGAATCAAAGTCTGTAAAGAGCTTTAAATGATAAAAAGCACCAATATTAGGCTCCAGATTAGACCTGGTTTGTGAAACTGACCTCCGCTTACACCGGTCAGTACTCTCTCGCCCAGGAGGGCATGCGCTGCCCACGCTTCTCTGTCCTGCTTCCTAACACCTCTCAGCCCTCCACTGTGTGTGCCGAATTTCAGAGGGACTGGAAATCCCACTTCTGCTCTATGGTTACAGCGTGTCCCTAGTCACCTACATGAAGCCTGGTAGTAACTGTGGCATTTCACACGCTCTCCATCAAAGGCAGCTAAGCCACAGAGAAAGGCACACAAACATTCACTGATGATGGTGAGGAGAGGAGTGCTTGTCGCTCCTTGTTGGCAATCACCATCTTGTTGTCCCCGTGCCACCCACAGTCCCTTCTTACACAGCCCTTCAAAGACTCCTCTGCTTCTCAACTCTCAGGACTCTCACCTATGTGGCCTACACTCAAGTCGAACAGCATTTAGCACCAAAGCACAGAGCTACTTTAAAATATGTTCCTGTGTAAAATATTAATATAGAATGGCTCACTCCACTAATTTGTTTGTAAAGAACAGAAGTTGAGCTGGTTAGTAGTTATATCAAATTCCCAAACCCTCCACCATCATCCTCACACACCCATAAACACTAAATGGCCATTAGTCATGGTTCCAAAGGAAATACAAGGGCATGAAGACAGACCCTGTCCTCAAGATACTGATAGTCTCTTAAGACACACCTTTTATTTCACTTACACACTCATGGACTTACCAAATCCTCGGTGGGCATTAATTTCATGCCAGGCCCTATGCTGATTTCTGGAAATACACTACAAACAAGACAGATGTGGGTCCAGCTAACAACAAAACAGGGGACTAAGATGCTGTAGGAACGTGGTAACTAGTGCCCTGCTGGCATGGTCAGAGAAGGTGCAAGGAAGCAGTAGCACTTGGCTACAACTGCAGTCAGTGCAAGGAACTCACAGACATAGGACCTTGTGAGAAGCCTGGTGGTTCCGGGGGGGCCAGGCACACGTGAGAGATGCCTCCGAACTAGAGAAGCTGAGCTGGCTGAAGGAGAAGGTTTTGTTGTGTAGTTTTTCTTTCACTGAGGCTCACCCTTAGGTGTACTTGGTGGGGTGCAAGGGTGTACAACTCCATGGCAAAATCATGAAACATCCTCCTGGGATAGCAAACTTACTAAACGGCGATTTAGGATGTGTGTGTGTGCATGCCTGTATGGCACAGAGTGCAAAATTGGCATGAACACTTAATATGTAACGGGAAACTTCAAAGGCATATCTTGTTGGCATCAGAGCTCTTCGGCCTCTCCAGCCGCACCATCTCCGTGACCACCGTCACATCACGTGCTCTTCTCCGTACGCTGGAGAGCATGCTTATGGGAAGGAAGAAACCCTGCTGCACTGAGAAGATGAGGTACGCGTCAGGAACTGAGTCACTGTATGAAAGACGAAATGCAAGACAACGGATGGCAGATTGCATTGATGATGTTGGTGGAATTGGGGTGAGACTGACTATTAGTGAGCTGAGCAGGGACTTGTGGGAGCGGAAGGCAGGTGGCTATGTTTCTGAGGTTCATTGGTTGTCTCTAGTACTAACAAGTATCTCTGTAATTTTTGTACACAGATGCTTTCTTGCTTTTTTTCTTTTTTAGAACCTCTTTTGGCTATTTGAAGCCCTTTACATCATCATATAAATTTTAGAACCAGCTTGTCAATGTTTTCAAAAACATGTTCTGATATTTCAATTTGCAAACAACTAATATCTTAACAATATTGAGTCTCTGACCCATGAACACATATCTACCTCCACTCACTTAGGTCTTCCTCAACTTCTTTCAGCAGCTTTCTGGTTTTCAGTGTATTAGTCTTTCAGGGCTTTTGTCAGATTATTCTTACTCATTTCATATTTATACTCTTATAAATGGTTTTGTATTTTTATTTAACTTTCTGATTAGTTTCTCCTTGTCTGTAAAAATACAGTTCGTTTTTATATTAATCTTTCCTCCTGTAAATTTATAGTAAACTGAACTAGTTACTAGCTTCTTTGTAGATTATAACAAATTTTCTACACAGATGATCATGTCTTCTGAGAATAATGACAGAACTGGTTTTTCCTATCTAATCTGGATGACATTCATTCACTGACTTACTTATGCCTTGTTGCACTGGCTGGAGTCTCTGGTACAGAGTTTGACAGAAGTGGTCACAGCAGCTGTCCTTGTCTTCTTCCTGATTCTAAGGGGAAGGCATCTGGCCTCTCACCAGCATGTCAGCTGTGGGTTACTTCGTTAACGCTCTTTACCAAACAGAAGAGTGCCCTTCTGTTTCTAGTCACTGAGTTTTTGTCAGGAGTGGATGCTGGGGTTCTTTTGTGCTTTTTTTCCTTTTTATGTAGACCATCACATTTTTCTTTTTTAGTTTATTAATATGATAAACGACATTGATTGACTTTTTAATGTTAAGCCAACCCCACATTTCTTCAATAAATTAATTTCATTGTGATATATTGAATCTGCTATATTTTGTTTAAGATTGTTACATGTGTTCATAAATGATACTGGTCAATAATTTTCTTGTAATGTTTTTCTTGAGCTGTGATATCCAGATAATGCTGGCCTCATAAAATGAGCTAGATATTATCTCCTCTTCAGTTTTCTAAAAGAATCTATGCAGAACTCATAATACCTCTTTCTTAAGTGTTTGGGAAAATTCACTGGTGAAGCCAACTTGTCCTAGAGTTTTCTCTAAGGAAAGATTTTTAACTGTAAGTTCAGCTTTTTAAACAGATATAGAGCTATTAACCCTTTCAGTACGGGTGCTGGGTATAGCCGGTGCCCATCTGATGACCTGTGTAGACAGGCGCCGGATATATCCGGCATCCATCTGTATAAAATTTTTATAAATTTTACTTATATAATTGATAGAATTTTATATAACTATCTCTTAATATTAAAGTTACAAACAACACTTGGAAAGAAGCATTGTTTTATTAAGCATAGATCTTATATAAGGTTAGGAAAGTCTTCACACAAAGGAGGACTGACCATGTGCTATGTGCGCGTTTTCGGCGCAGCACCTCGTACAGCGGGAGTGTCGCGGCGGAAAGAGCGCTGGTACCAAAAGGGTTAAGGTTATCTAGTCTTTCTTGAGTGAGATTTGGTAGTTTATGTCTTTATAAAAATTTGTTCATCTCCTCAAACTTGTTGAATGCATTAACAAGTGCCACCTCTTACCTTTTTAATATTTGTAGAATCTATAGAGCCCACCTTTCACATTCCTTATATTTGTAATTTGTGTCTTCTCACTTTTCTCCCTCACTCATATGACTAGATAGAGGTTTATTGATTTTGATTCCATTAATCTTCTTAAACAGTCAGTTTTTGATCTTACTGATTTTCTCTGCTGTTTTTCTGATATTAATTCCATTGACTTCTGCTCTGATCTTTACTATTTCCTTTGTTCTACCTACTTATGTTTAATTTCTTCTTCTTTTTCTGGTTTCCTAGGGTGGAAACTGAGGTCATTCATTTGAGACCCTTCTTCTCTTTTGATATTGGCATTTAATGCTATAAATTTTCCTCTAATTACTGCCTCCCACAAATTTTAATATGTTGTACATATGCTTTGGTTCAGTTCAAATACTTCCTTTTCCCTTTTGATTGCTTCTTTGATTCACAAAGTTATCCATAAATCTGTTACTCAAGTTTCAAACATTTAGGGATATTCCTGAGATCTTTTCATTATTGATTTTTAATTTATTTCCATTGCAGAATCATTTACTCTTGCTTTTTATTCCCCAATCTGCTATATCTTAACAAAATTGTGAATTTTTACTTGTGACTTGACTCAGATACGATGCCCACCTCAGACATGATGTCCCCTGTACAGCTCTCCCGAACTCTGCCAGATGGAGTGTGTGGCCTTCTCTTTGTGCCTCCAAGCCCTTTCCGTGCTCTCGTCTAAGAGTTCATGTCACACAGAGCTGCAATTATGACTGTATAAGTTTTTCTCCTTACAAGGCTCAGGTCCTCAATGCAGCAGTGAAATTTTATGCAGGCTTGTCTCCACAGAGCGTGGCACACAAGAGTTTCTTGAATGAATGAATTAATGAATGAATGAATGAATGAATGAATGAATGAAGTGAGAGAGCCAGTCAACTTTGAGTCATCCTAAGCTCATCTCTCCAGCTCCTAGAATGACTCAGCTACTGAAATCAAAGAGAAGATATGAATATCAAGAAAAAGACAGGGACGTATAAATAAATAAGGTTCTTTGTGTGAAAGACCCAGGGACATGGTGCAGGCCCTCTCAGGTATGGCAAGATCCCTGCTTTATGTCCAGGTTTACTCTGTGCCTGTAGGAGCTGGGCTGATGGTTACAGACCAGGCCAGGGCCTTACCTATGCAGATGGGAACCAGGCCTGCCTGTGAGTGAGTGCAGCAGACACAAAGCAGAGCCACACAGGTGCTCCCCACTCCAGCTGTGGGAAACCTCTGGGCTAAACACAGGGAAATGAAGTCTGCACCAGCCTTGGGCTCGAGTGTGCACAGCAGTGTGTGTGCACATGTGTGTGTGGAGGGGAACAAAGGAGGGGAAAAGGATGGAGATGAATAACTACTATGTACTCACGAGAAAAAAAGAACTAGCAGATCCCTTACTTCCAACCCTGGTCATACTCAAATCATATACTTTCTTAGCAGTTCGATACAATAATGTCTCACCTTCCCTAAAATCAATCTGTGACTGTCAGTGACTAATACTATCATAAAAATTTGCACCTTTATTGCATTCCAGAGCAGAAAAGGAAGCTGCCTTGTAATTGTAGATGCCTTTTAAGAAATTTTCTTTATAAAAAGAGATCAGAATACAAGTTTCAATGGAGGATTTTAGATATCAGCCAGCAAATAAGGCAGGTATATAACAGCCTTCCCAGGCTCCTAGCAAACCCTACATCCCTTATAAATTATAGAAGTCAGTATTTTCTGTCATTCAATATCATGTGCACAGTTTCTAAGTACAGAAACCACTCAGAGATCATGAACAGAGGCAACAGCTTCCTAGCACCCTGGGACCAATTATGAAAAGACGCCCTCAAGACAGCCCAGAAAGAGGCCCACAGAAATGACTGACTTGACTAGGGAGGGTCAGGCCTCTGTAGGCCTCTCTCTGCCACCCTGTCTCCCATTGTTTCTACACAAGCCCCCTGCACTCCTAAAGTACCAGGCCTCTTAGCAATCCGGAAAAAAGAAAAAAACTTTCGGTATGTTCCCAAGTCTTTGATCAATATGTAAGATATTCAGGCAGCATCCTGAAGGAAAACAAAAAAAGCTCCCTGCTTGGTTTGGCTCCTCCAATAAACAGATGGACTCGATCCAGTCCATATCTGGAAAAGCTTTTAGCCCTTTAATTCAAGGCTCAGTTGAGAATAATTGGGCCCATACTCTCACATGAGAACTTGATAGAGTTTACCCTGGGTCCTTATAAATGACAGAGGGTGAAAAACACGTTGTACATACTGGCCTCCGTCCCTAGCGGCCCCTCTCTAAGGAGCTGGAGAGAACCTTGACCAGTGTGGCTGGGGATCCAGGTGTGTGAGAATCTGCTCGTGTGTGGTCCATGCTGGAGCTCCACAGAGTCAGCCTGGACCTGTCTGCTCCTTCCTCTGAGCTCAGTGTTTGAAAACTCAGATTGCATCTGTTGACTGCAGAGAGGTATAGCTTTTCTCCAATGTGTTCTGCAATGTGATGCCTGTACTTCTAAGTGAGCACTCAGAGACCAGATCTGTTGTCTGGTCCTCTCCCAGAAAATGAGAGGTAGGTTTGGAAACAGCCATAATCTAGCTGGCGGGCAGTTGCCTTACACTCAGAGAGAAGGCTGTCAGTTTGCATTGCAAGAGGTCATTCTAGGTTCTAAAACATGAGAGAAGCAAACCTTTTTCAGTTTGACCCTAGCAGGCTGACTACCTGTTCTTCAAAATCCTTAACCTTGAACTTGTAGCCTTCTTCTGCATCATGTATTTCTGAAAGAGAACCTTTTATTTCCTTCTGCTGATTCTCTTAATTCTTGACTGTTTTACTAAGAAAACTGATTTGACATCTACTTCTGAAAATAAATTTAAATACTATTATGTGATATGATTTTCCTTACAGGGACAAAGATTATCAGTAGAGTAACAGTAAAGGGTCTTTAACAAAGCAGCTTGTTACCAAATGTCTGTTTCATTTACTTATTCCTTCATTCATCACACATTTCCTGTGCTCTTACTTTGCACCAGATACCACATGAGGCATGGGGCATACAAAGATGAACAGACTCCCACTTTCAAGGAGTTCATAGTCCAGTGGGATGACAGGCATCTAAGCAAGAAGGGAAGTGTGTGATGCTGTTGGATGAGCAATGTTAACCACCTGTGAGGGGTAAACATGGGGTTCTAGGGCCTGGGGTCTGTGTTCGAGTTGGCAGTGGGAGGATGGAGAGGCTGTGAAGAACAGGAACTGCCATCAGATGCCGCCAAGCCTGAGTCATAGCCCTGGCCCTGCCCCTCACTAGCTGTGAGCTGTTAGAAAAATTATTTTACCTATGCAAACTTTAGCATTATTACCTGTGAAATCAAAATAATTATGAGACTTTTTCAGAAAAGTGAATAAAATCATATTTATACAACACTTAGCACAGCTGCTGGTACCTGGTAAGTGTTCAGTAAATGGGACCTCTCCATTAATTTTATCATTATTTTCTGTGCAGCCTGGGTCAACATCTGACATACGAGGAGGGGATCTGTTAAAGACAAGATATGGTGAGGCAGACAGCGGCTTCCTACCCAGATTACACAGAAGACCTATGTTCTGTTTACTGGGAGCTGTCAGCCTGCCTCAATTTGCTGTAAAATCCACTTCTTTTCCAGGTGCTGGTTGGGAAATTCTACCCCGAATTATCAGTTTATGAGGTGCATGGCAGAGGCAGGTCTGGGAATGGTCCTGCCACCTTATCTAGTTCTCGGCCTTGGCAATGCCCCATTCCTCAGTTACCTTTTCATTATGAACTCAGAGTCTAAAGCAGAGAAGACTGCATTTCCGCTTGTCACTGGCATGACTGTGTCTGTCTCCTGGACAAGTGCCAGCTGTAAATGGCTCCTACTTTTCTCCTGTTAATACTGCGTCTGCATGTAGGCCTATCTTGGCCTTTGTTTAAATATTAAGAAGTGCGTCCAGACAGTAAGCACACAGAAATGTAGACACATGGCCAAGAAAAAGAGTGTGGCTGATATAAAATATGGTGATGACTAAATACTCAGAATCTGAGAAATTATAAAGATTCACTCAATTTTTTTTCATCCACACATTCATTCAATGTAATGGGGAGTGAGGGGGAGCACAGAACTAGTATGAGTTCTTTCTGTGTAACTTTTGTGTAAATTCCTTCAACATGCAAATTTGCCATCAGCCTTTCTTTTCCTTCATTAACCCGAGCAAAGACAGACAGAGTGGGAGAGCAGGTCTTTCACAGACCTGCTCCAAGCCCCCAGGGATGCTGAGGACCCCTTGCGGCAGTGATCCTATAGGCACACCTCCATCCTCCCCAGAGCCTGAGTCAAAGCGCCAAGGCTACAAAGGACAAGAGTGTTCGTTCATTCATTCATTCATCCCCTAAACAGCATTAATGGCATTTCCATTGCCTAGGAAACCTCGTGTAAGGTTCTGTAAGAAACACAGAAATTAATAAAATCAGCCCTTGTTCTAGGGAGTTCCTGGTCTAAAGTAGGACATGCATTATTCTAATATCAGAGAAAGGGATGAAAAAAGGAAGGACAAAAATGAGTCAGGGCTATTAAAAGAACCCAATATTTATCATGTAATCTGTATTAAGTGCATTATCAATGGTTCATTTTTAAAGAGCAGACGGTATTTACTACATGAATTTATAAATTATATAGAACTGGCAAATTGTATGAAAAGTTGAAAGTTTAAACCAGATATTTTGCCTGATGTCCAACAGAAACACTGCCATATGATTATATATGCTTAGATCATAACTATTAATTCTAGAACTTTTTATAAAAAACAAAGTGCCCTTTGCATTACCTTCTGTGTACAGAGCAGACATTAAACACATAGTCCTATACACCAATATATATATTTAGATTTGGAAATGTATTGAATTATAAGGCCACAACAACTTCCAAATTATTCAGATACTGAAATGTCAGTAGAACCCACTGTAAAAATCAAACTTCAAAATGTTTCTCCTCTCCTCAGATTAGTAGTACAACATATCTGAAGCACAAAATACAAAAATAAAATGGCCTAGTAAGAAAAATACAGATTCCTAATGTAAAAACAAAATTAATAGCTGAGCTGTTAGATTGAAGTTGAGAAGAATACTAAAATCCTAGAGTTGATGGCCCACTTACACCACACATTGCATCTAATCCTGAAAAACGAAGGACCCCAATATCTGTGGCCAAAGTCAATGGGGCAAGGCAACTGCAAACAACGTGGAAGCATCACGTTTACTCAAAGCAAATACTACTTGCCATCATCCTCCATAATTCTGCTAAATCCTGAGTCTTCTACTAGCATGCACTTGATGCCACACCAGGAGGAAAAAAGAAAAAAAGACAAACATGGGGACCTGCAAGGTAACAGAATGGCACTCCTTTCCTAATGTAATAAAATTCTGACAGACTTTTCCCTACTTGGGATGTTTGAAGTCTGACATCAGTTGAGCAGGTGTAAGACATACCTGATCCTAAGAGCTAACTTGCCACACTGTTCTGTATGATAAAAGTGGTCTTAAGGGAACAGCATGCACAAGGGTGAATTGCTGCACACACCTTCAGAAGTTAACCTGGTAACCCTGTTTGATATATGTTTAAATAGCTGATGTGAAATCACTGAAGGACAAAGGACAAAAATTTTGATACATTTAAATTAACTATTAAAAATACCAATAATAATAATAACGTATTTGAGAGAGTTTAAAATCAAAGTAGATTATACTACTAAATACCAATAAAAAAAAAGTTGTTCGAAGGGAAGATAAAAATATTGATTAAACATTGATAATGTTAACTGAAGTATGAGCTGTGAACAATTTTAGGGTCACCACTAAAAGAATAGCAGTAAAGTGTATAATTTTAAACCAACTAGAGAAAAAAAAAGAATAAAAGAAAATCATCTATCCAATAAAGGGAGGAAAGGAGAAAAAGAGAAAACACCATACCAAACTGAAAACACAATATTGCTGAAAAATATCAAAATACAAATTTAAATATTTAGAACAGAATTACAACAAAAGCAAAATACATCTACACATACTATGCATTGCAGTTATGGTTGTGGCCATGGTATTATGACTATTTCTATTGGACAGCTGGCATCTAAAAAGTTCTCAGAGGAAAACTTAAAGTTTTACATTTATATATGTATTAGAAAAAAAAGTAAAGGTTGAAATTGATCAAAATAGTTTTTAAGCTTAAAAGATAGTGATAAATCCTCAGATATTAATGGCAAGTCAATAATAAAGGTATGAGAAAAATTTATAAAATAAAATTATAGAGATTATCAACAAACCTAAAAGATAATTGTTTTAAATAACAGAAAGAAGAAAAGATAGAAAGAAGGAAGGGAGGAGGGCAGGGAGGGAGGGAGGGAAGAGGGATGGAAGGAAGGAAGGGGAAGGTTAGATAAGAGTGCCCTGTGTCTCAGACTGGGCTGATGCATGCAAATCCTGAATTTTCCTACCACATTAGAGAAGACAGCCATACCACTAGGACCAGCATCCTTCCAGTCCTGTATTCTTTCTCTAACTGGGACACAAAGAAATCCACTGGAGGAGAACTGGATTAAGAGTGGATCCCTAAACAGAACAGCTTACTTCCTAATAATGGACACATTGACTCTGAATTGATTCAAAACTTTTTTGGATTCATTTCCATGCATCCTGTTTAAAATTTTATTCCCCATTATAGGGGGCATGTGAGCCTTAAGGTGAATCTCTTTTACTGTCACAAAATTCTCTTTAACCTTTAAATGTCAATTCTTTCAAGCTCCAGGATGTGGAAACTGTGTTGAATGCAAAGCATCGAGCCTCCTGATTATTTGATCATCTCATCCCACTGGCAGCCTGGTCTCTAAGTCCAGCGTGCTCTATACCTGGGACCTCCCCCATCCTACCAACCATCATTCTCTCCTACCTGCCTGACTATGGCAGAGCATCCCAGCTGTAGCTGAGCATGTTTATGAAGATAAGGGTAAGAGATAAGACTCACTCTGTGACCTGGACCAGGCCAGGACACATCCCACGGTTATTTTAGCTGGAAAAAATTCACGAAGAAGGGAAGGGTTGGTAGCAACCTTGAACAAAGCCAGGATCAAAGCCTGTGCTTCAGGATTTCTTGCAGGTGTGTTTGATTGCCTTGTGCCCACAATCAGGAAATGTGAAACGAGGCTACCAATTTGTTTTCATTCTTTGTTTGGCTGTGTCTAATGATGTCAAAACAACCTGTCGGTTCTACACGAACATGTTCGCTGGTTCACTGGAGATACTCACTTGCTGTTTGACATTGGAGAGCCAGAAGTACTGGGAGCTGGACTGCCCTCTCCCCTCCCTGGATCCCCTCCAGCCACCTCTAGTGCAATTGCTGTTCTAAGTTACTAGTGTGCAAGTGTGAGAGAAGCAGCTCACTCTGAGACCTGGTGAGTGAGCAGAGTGGCTCTCCTGGTCAAGGTTATTTGATCTGCATTATCACCCACAATGAACCCTACAGCAGCTGAACAATGAAACTCCATGTCCTTGAATATATCTATTGTTAGTCTATGCTTGAATGAGGATAATCATTACAGTAATTACTAGATCGTTTGCAATAATAGGAATTTGCTCATTATCTTCACCTTTATCTTCAAAGCATTAGATAAACACCAACTTGATCCTTTAAACACCCCTGGCTTGGCCAATTCACATCGGTCAACGTGGGCTACACATGCTAATCTTAGAAGAGAGCAAGGGAAATACTCCCTTCCTGCAGCTATGTTCAGTAATGACAATCTCTGAGGTTGTGGCTGCCCTTCACCTGCAGCCACCTTCCTTCCGGCATTCGGTTGACTAAATGCCTACTTAGACCACTGCTGGGTGGTGAGAGATGCTAAAGGCTGCAAGGCACATAGCTCAACAAACCATCTCCCAATGCACATTCTGCAAGTAGCTTTCTGAGTGTGTTGGTTTTCATTTGGAACTCTGAATTATAGAGATCAGGGAAAAAGTGGTCACATGGACATGGAACAAGCCACATAGCTTCAGAAATAAAAGAGGTCTTAGTACATGAAGGCAGTCCATCTGGACCAGGAAGAAAATCTAATGTCATTCTCAGTCTGTAGTGTGTTTGCTATGGCGAGAGACACCAGAAGTATTTTTAGCTAGCTTCATTTCAACTAATCAAAAGGAGGAAAGTCTATTTAAAAAATCTTGATTTATAAACTTTTATGTAATAAAAGGGTTCAGTCTGACAGCCCTTCATTCCATAGCTATGCAATATGATGAGGAATGGACGTCTGATCAGGCGACAGTATCCAGCAACCAGGCTTTAAAAATTATTTTCCCACACATACACATACCACATGGAGTGTTTTTTTCTTAAGCTGAGTGACATTTTTTCCATTGACAATTGTTTTCGATTTATGTGTACAACATACAATGAAATGTTTGCCTATTTCAAATTAAAAATCGATTTTCACCCTCTATCTCTCCTTTAATAAGGAAACCTCCCAAGGGAAAATACTGTTTCTGGAGTTTGGGTTGCTGCAGTGAATGCCAAGGCCATTGGCTGCATGTGGCACTCGCACACTGTGGGGGAGGCACTCCGCTCAGACCGTGACAGCTTGCTGAAAGAAAGGCTTTTGAATCAGACATGAACTTGGTGGTGATGAAATCTGTTAAACATCTTCTCTACCTTATCAGGAAACATCAGGTGATTTTTCCCAGCAGCTGGCTCTCTCTGCTACTTCATTCTTGCAAGAAGGCAGGAAGCAGCTCAGGGCTGAGTCAGTTTCTGAGCACCTGGGGACGTGAGAAGTGCCAGGGCTTGGCGTCAGGAGACCTGAGTGTCTGCTCAGGCTCTGGTACAAGCTTACTGGAAGGCCCTGAACAAGACACTTCCCCTTTCGGAGCCTCACTCTTCCATTTATAAAACAAGTAGGACAGTTCTGACAAAGATGATATATTAAGTTTATGTCTTGTACACTCTGTCAGCTTTAAACACACAGCAATAATATATAAAAAGAGAAATCCTAAAAGATAGAGTTCGGCTCAAAAATATAACAAACATCACCATGGACTGAAATAGAACTTAGATGCAAAGCTATGAGCAGAGCTGAAGCCACAAGCCTTAAGGGCATAATCCAAACTAAAGCATTGGTGGCCAGAGGCCCAGTTCCCATGGAGCAAAATGGACTAAAATGCCCCGTACAAACTGGGAGATTAAAGCTAGGTTCTGTACTTGAAGTAAAGTACTGTCTGAGGAATACCCAACTGTGACATGAAAGAAGCCACTGTTCATTCTACCTAGGGCTGACACTTATTGGAAACTGGCCATAGAGATGCAGGTGAGCATAGAGACCAGGAATAACCAAGTCACCTCGATCCAGTGACCAGATTTGTCATTTCCACAAACTACCACAGGGAAGAAGTGCTAAAATGTCATTAGACTATGTGGGGCTGGGCTGTAAGTTCAGAAAAGTTTATTTCATAAACTTTATAGAATAAGGATATACACAAATAGAAAAATGAGGAAAATAAACTTTGACATCAATCTGAGGCTAAAATTTAAAATTTCTTTATTTTGTTGTTGTTTAAATATATCTTATTGACTATGCTATTACAGTTGTCCCAGTTTTTCTCCCCTCGCCCCCTCCATGCCCAGTATCCCCCACTCCCTCCAGCAATGTGCACCCCTTAGTTCATGTCCATAGGTGGTACATATAAGTTCTTTGGCTTCTCCATTTCCTGTAATATTCCTAACACCCCTCTGTCTATTTTATACAGATCAATTATGCTTCTTAAGCCCCACACCTTTTCCTCCATTCTCCCCATTCCCCCTCCCACCTGATAACCCTCCAAATGATCAC